>JASDQU010242711.1:90637-123640 GCA_032191745.1 Picea mariana
AAAAAAAAAAAAAAAATCAAAAATCAACTTGAGCATATAGGTTAGGTTACCACCCCAACTTTTGCATCTTGTTGTCTTTTTCTTCTGCTATAGGATCGATCCCATCAGGTTGTGACACAGAATCGTCATATCTGCTCTAGAAGTGTCGCAGCTTGGTGGTAGAGCTTACCAGAACATGGATTCCCTAGGTAGGTCCTGGTTGCATTATGGTGTCCATGTCGTTTCTAAAAACATTGTAGGCTCAGGAGTCCATATAGTATTTCTTGAATATGAGTTTGAGCCTCATTTGCATGAGTCTTTTTCACTCTTTGTCTCACCCTCAGAACTCCCAAAAAATAATGGGTCTCCTTTTAAGCCCTTTTCAGACCCTCTAAAAATGAAAAGATTGTCGAGCGATCTTGTGGCCTTTCACGCTCGTTAAACTGAAATTTGAAGTCACGTCTGTCCAGCGGTAGTTTACCTCTTTTTTAGTCCGGACGGTAAACTGTATGAACAAAGGTATACTCTATCGAATTCCCATTCTTTAGAAGAGTACTCTCAGGTATAATTTTATTCCTTTTTCGGGCCTGAGGGACTAAATTTATGAAAAAGAAACCCCCACAAAGTCCATAGTTAAGCTCTTTTCAGACTCCCTAAAATTGAAAAGATCGTCGAGTGACCTTATTCTTTCACACTCATTACATTGGTCCAGAAGAATATTCCTAACAGAGTCCATAGTTAAGATTTTTTCAGACTCCTTAAAAGTGAAAAAATAGCCGAGTGATCTTGTCCTTGTCACACTTGTTAAAATGGTTTTGAATTGACGTCTAATCGGTGCTAGTTTATCCCTTTTTCAAATCGACTAGACTATTGTCGAAAAAGGTACCCCAACAGAGTCTCCTTTTATGCTTTTTCAGACTCTCTAAATATGAAAAACCACCGAGCTTACCTTCTCTGGGCTCGTTAAACTTACATCGAAGGATGTTACCATTGTGTGTTCTATTAACCGCATTTGCATACCTTATCCACCAGCCTTGTGACAGTTTTCTTCTGTGTCTTAACACCTTTGGCCACCAGAGGATTTTCCCCGAGTATCATTTTACCAGAACATCAGTCTTGTCCTTGTGCCTTGAGCTTGTATGTTTGCAGTACTCGTTCCTCCATTGTAACGTAATATTCCTTTATTATTTTTCCAAAATTATCGAAAAGAACAAAAAAAATCAAATATACCCCAAAAAGAGGATGGGAAAAGTATTTTCTTTATTGGTAGCATAATGAGTCACCCTTGGATAAGGCACATCTGTCCATTTTTTCATCAGACTATGGGATGTAGTACAACCTTAGGAATATTTTCTCGCTATATAGAGTTGTGTCCTCCACTGTTTAGTTATTCTTCCAAACATATGGAGAGTTTGTGTTGCCTCCTACTTCGTAGACTTATGATTAACATATATGCTACCTGAGTCTTATCACTTGTCATGCTATTGTCCAAGGGAAGTTTGTCACTAAGCCTGAGTTAGCCCCTCTGCAATATGTCTCTTGTCCACATACTCGGCCATCCTAAATGTCCAATCAAGTCCTTGTTCAAAATCACTGAAGCCTTCAGTCCGATCATCAAGATTATCAAGTCCATAACCGACGAGTTGTCGAAGACCTATGGGTAGTGCAATCGTATACTCATATTATACTCCTACCCGAGTTTAGGAAGATTTTGAAGTTGTTGTTCGAGTTCTGAAGTCCATCCATCAGGCCGAATCAGCTTCTGGAAGATGGATACTCTATATGTATATCTTTTTGATTTCGAGATGTAGCTCCACTGTGTATTATTCGCGGCTACTCTTTATAGTTATTTGACATGGATCTACAATGTATTTGATTGGTAGACATGGTTCTATTTTATCCTGAGCATGGGTATTCCCACCTCGGTGAGACATTTGTTATTTTGCAGACTGCACCTCCTGGTTCCTGATCCTTCGGCTCAATCGTTCGGCACATCAGTAAAGATTGGTAATGTATTTTGGCCATCAGATGCTCTTCTAACCTCACACATTAGGGGGCATCTGTTATAACCCTAAATTGCACCACACATGCTTACTTGGCATCAGGCCAATTCATATCCCTTCTTTGCCAAAACTCTATTGAACAACTCTTTAAAAATCCTCTTGTGTCAAGGCCCACGCACCCTAACCCATTACTGCATGCGTGTGCATGCTGGATAACTCACAATAGCCTGTGTGTACCTAACAAAGCATGAAAAAGGGAAAGTTTCCAACAGAACAAAAAGCTATGGGTTAGTTAACTGAAACTCCCAGCCATGCATGGTCGAGGGTTCGTCCAAAACCCTAACTCCTTCTAGCCTATAAAAGAATGGGTAGGGGTACCATTTGGAAGAGGAAAAAATATAGCGAAGAAACTCTGCCCATTTACATAATCTATTGTCCCAACCCTTTAGCCTTTCCTCATGCCAGAGGAGTTTTAACGCAAAGTAGTTGAAGGACAGAAGAAGAGGAACCCAGGATCAGGTTCAAGGAGCGGTGGCCGGTCTCAGATTTTTTGTAAGTTGATTCACTTTTAGTAATAAAAAGAATACTTTTCCTATCCCAATGCATGAATTGTCTATGGTTTGATTAATTTATGCTTTATTTCTAACCCTTGAGTATAGAAGGAGCAGGCATGCATAGTTGTTGTTTGTCTTGAGCGTAGGTCATCTATGGAAAGAGCAGCGCAAGCAAGTAATCGAAGAGAAACGAAGGATCTACATCGAATGTCGGTAATAAGGTTGGTGGTCCTTTTCCATGCATTTACTGTGAAAAAGGGGTTTGAATATTGGGTTGTAGGTAAAAAAAAGTAGTTTCTATTCGGTCAAAATCTGCATGCAAGTCTGACCCTAGTTTGCTAGTTCGTAGGGTGTTTTTCCCAACAACACAAGGTAGACTCTATACATGATGGCGCAGTGTGCCTCGCTTACCAACTTATAGCTGAAAATCTCATAAGGATGAACCACCCCACAAAAATCACCAGGTTCATGGTGGAACTCACAAGAAAATGTGTGGAGGGCATGCAGATGAACTGGATGAGTTTCCTTGTCAGTGAACTAGAGAAATATTGCCATGAAGCCCAGGATTTGGGATATGAATTCCACTACAGCTGGATGATTATTTTGATTGCATTTTTTGCTTGACAAATGCCTAAAGGAGCCACCTTCCCAGAAATCAAACCCTCAGAGCCATTGGTCCCTTGGTTTTTAACCTTGTGGTACACCAACGACATGACGAAGCAGTGGCAGTCCAACGTTGTATTTCATGCATACTATCAGCAATTAAAGGTTTCCATTGTATCATTTGTGTGCATGACACCACACACCTTGCACCAGTACTGACCAATAGCAAAGTTCCGTGCAGATCCACATTTCATCTACATCACTGCAGGAAGAGACAAGAACCAGAAAAAATTATAGTCGTACAACAAGCTAACAGAGGAAGACATGGAGCAGATTACAAAGGAGTGGCTAGAGGAATTCCTTGTACCCATCATTGATGAAGAAATATTTGACATTGACACCATAGGAAGCCCCATAGTCACCTGGGTTGAGCATGTCCGACAGTCCAGTGGGACGAAAAAGAAGAAAAAGTAGGAAGAAGTCTAGGATATAGAGACTGATGAAGGGGATAGTACTTCTGAAGATAACAGATCCACCTCGCCAAGAGGAGGAGAAGACAAAGTAGAAGGACAAGGAGGAGGAGATGAGGGAGCATAAGAGAAAGGAGGAGGCGAAGCTACCAACCGTCCACTTTAGGATCCCCCTGTTGGGACAGTAACACCACAAAAGAGGAAGGTTTCTCTGAAGAAACCTTCAACAAGGAAGAAGACGTGTGGTAATAAGCCCCAGTTGGAGGCCACACTCACGGAGGATGATATCAGTCTAGTCCACGGAGCTATGGAGGAAGTTTCTGAGGACATCTTTCAAAGATATGGAGAGAAGTAGGTAGAGCTATATGGAAGGATTGAAAAGGAATTGAAGGAAGTACAACAAGTTGTTTGTTTGGTCCGCGCAGTATCTACTACGCCTTCCTCGTCACAGACCAAAAAATTGGGGGATGAACCAGCCCAATTGAGAATATTGGTGGATGCAACAAAAGCTTAGTTCCAGAAAGTCTAGGAAGAGAAGGATAAGGCTACAAAATCCTTGAAAAAGGAAAAAAATGAAATCCTAGAACAATTATGAGTAACACGGTACAGTGTAGCCACATATGAAAGCGAGAGAGAAGAGTTTCAGGTGATGCTTCAGAAAGAAAAGAGAGCCAGCAAAGCCCAACTATAGAGAGAAAAGGAGCAGTTGATCACAAAACATGCCATAGTCAAAGAAGCAATTAGTAAAGCATGTCGCTTTGTACCAGGGCTGGTACAGGAAGAACAGGAGCCTATCGAAGATCAAGTAGTGAAGCTCACTGATATCATCCATCAACTTCAATCTAGGATAATAGAATTGGAGGCCCAAGAGGTACCAAGCACCTCGCAGGAGGTGCATGACCAGAGGGAGGAGACCGCTACGAACATAGTAGTAAGGATAAGAGCCCTCACCTTGAAGTGAAAACAAATGAGTTTTAGAAGCACACAGACATATGAACGCCTCGCCGAGGATCCAGAGCTAAGAAATATGGAAGCATAGTTACAGGAGGTGCAAAAAAATGTATTTTCCATGAAGGCATAGATGAAGGTGCTCAACGCAGTTGAGAGAATGAAGAGATCCCAGGAGCAATGTGAAGTACAACAATAGATCACTTCCCTCTAGGGGAAGGTAATGGAAGTTATGCAGAAGCTGTAACCTATGCAGGATGAAGCCTGCAAGGTGTTCAAAGAGATTGATGGGCAGGGCTCGCAATTGGACCAANTTACAGGAGGTGCAAAAAAATGTATTTTCCATGAAGGCATAGATGAAGGTGCTCAACGCAGTTGAGAGAATGAAGAGATCCCAGGAGCAATGTGAAGTACAACAATAGATCACTTCCCTCTAGGGGAAGGTAATGGAAGTTATGCATAAGCTGTAACCTATGCAGGATGAAGCCTGCAAGGTGTTCAAAGAGATTGATGGGCAGGGCTCGCAATTGGACCAAGTGGTCGCATCAGTAGAACAATTCCTAGAAGGGCCGGTTACAGAGTAGACGATCCAGGAGCTCGTTGAGTAGGAGGCTCAGGTGAAGCAGCAAGTTGAGGCAACCCGAGTTAAGATCGAGGCCTTCAAAGAAGAATTGTCTAGACCTGAGTGACTCAGAATGAGTCACATGTGAGTGTTGGGGGTTTGTTGGCCCTCGACCAAGTTTTGAGGAAACCTTGGCCAGATTTGGACCACTTTTGGACTTCGACACATTGTTCGAAGAAGGAGCACCTAGGAGAAGCTGAGATCATAGATCTCACTGATTATTCGGCTACGTGGACCTAGTAAGGGGTCCTCTAGGGTTTTTGTAATGGGTTTATGGGATTTTGGCCCATGGGGTTTACCCATGATTAGGCCTTATTGTAAGGGTTTGTAAAAGTATAAATAAATTAGAATGTATGGTAAAAGTAGAATATTTTTGATAAGTTTTGGAGCTAAGTGAAAGTAGCTTGAACTACTTTGTGCCAAGGAATGTATGTGTGTTAAGGCTTTGTGCTCAGTAGAGGGTTGGCTCTGTGCCCTGACCTAGTTTTGGAAGGAGAGTCTTGTGCTCAGTGTGTAGATCTCCTGTCCTATGTGAAGCTTGACTATGTGGCTTAGTGCATAGGAGTGAATGAATGTAATATTTGAGCACATAATAAAGAAGGCGAAGCAGTTGGTGGACGTAGCCCCACACTGGGGTGAACCACGTATATTTGGTGTCTTATGGTTTGCTTTGTGCAATGTTATTTATGTTATGTTTTKCTTAGTGCCTAGATTAGATGKGTAATGAATATGTATGTGTTTCTTAATTGCATTGATTATGTTAGAATGCTAGATCTAATTCAAGGTGCTATGTGCTAAGTGGTTGAAGTGCTTAATATTTTTTGTTACTGCGCTAGATCTATTCTCATGTACATTCTGCGATGTTAATAAGGWTAATGAACTAATGTATATCACTTCTTAAGCGCTAACATAATACCATGTGAAGTGTTATTATCATAAATATGTGTCCCATCTTGGTTACATACACCTGCGTCCTGTAACCCCCCCTATGCCTACCTCGGGTGAGACTTCTCCTTCTTCACAAGTGTTGCCGAAAGTGCCGGTAGTCAAGGTTTTTTTGGTGCATTGTTAAGCGTTGAACCTTGGGTCTACCCCTGTGCCAACATAGAGAAATGTGTAGAAGGTATACAGATTTCTTGGGATGTGTTTCCACTTAATATTTTTTTACAGGATTGTCAAGAACCACATGATAATGGGAGCGAATTCCATTATACCTAGTTATTGATACACATATCACTAATAGCTTGGCGAGAACCGGAAGACACCCAGTTTCCAAAAGTGACAAACAAACCTTGTCTGGCTGCATGGTACACTAATGTATGGCATACTTCAAAAAAAAGGTGATAGGTTGATAGTAATATCACTTTTTATATCTACAAGGAGATAATTTGAAAGAATATATAGGATAATCCTTGAGTGACACCGCAGCTTGTACAAGCCTATGGCCCAGTTGCATGGTTTTCGGGTAGGGCTGCATCATATATACGTGCAAGAAAAATGAGATCCAAACTGAAAGTGGTTAACTGTATGTTACATAATAATAGAGGCAAATATGGGAGAAATTATGTTGGATTGGCCTGCAGAGTGGAAATTTCCACTTATAGAAGTCGAACAGCAGGAAGAGGCCAAAAAGGAGAAGAATCAAACTAGGAATGAAGAGAAAACCAATGATGAAAATGGGAATGATGATGAATACAAGGATTGCGACAACGAAGAGACAGACAATCCAACATAGTGCACAGTTACTGAGAGAAAAAATGAGGCATCATCCAGTACTACACGAAAGAAGAGAAAAGAAATGAAGTTGATAGTTACTGTACACAACTTGTCAGAGGATGACTTCAACAAAATAAGTGATCAGGTTAAGGAGATTATGGAGGAAGCAGTCCAACAAGTCATGCAAGGACAATCAGAAGTATAGGAACATTTTACCTATATGTGTGGTCTATTGGAAGCTACTCGCATATCTTTAGGACAACACCCAATGATAGATCCCACAGGAAGTATAGTAAATCTAGGAGCTTCCACAAGAGACATGGGTGAAAAATGCAGGATGATCAAGATCACAATTGAAGCAATAGTTTTTCCTACTATGGACTTATAATTTCAAGTGCCAGTACCAAGTTGCATTGGCTTAGTTTTATCGAAGTTATCACATGATGACCTCACATCAATCCAATAAAGTATCACTCAGGAGATCACATACCGCGCAGAGTTGGTAGCAACAAAGTTGGAGGAAACTACACAAGAAAATGTTGCAGCAGAGGCCAAATGCAGTGATTTAGCGTTGGAACAAGATTTGGTATGGGAGGATGCAGAGAATTTGAAACAAGCATTGCTAAAGGTTTACAGTGTAGTAGTTGAGGAACCTATAGTAGAAGAGATAGCACCAGAGGAGCAAGTGGACAAAATTTCAAAAGTTTTTAAAGGATACCGCGCTAAGATCACATAATTAGAATCACACACCATGCTCAAGACAACACCAGAAGAGAAAGAATAGAGGGGAGAAACCGTACAGAAGGAAATAAAGCATATTAAAGAAATGGAAATGAAATGTGCTAAGTATTGTGAAGAAACAACACAATTATGGATGCAGCTAATGGAAGACATCGAACTATGAACTTTGGCAACTCAGATACATCCCCTTCAAGAAAAAGTATTGAATCTAGCAACAACACTCTTCACTTTTCCAAAAAATGGAAATATGAAAACCATGATGGAGATTCGACAACACAGTAATGAGCTCAATCAACTTCAGGAAAAGCAACAAGCATAAAAAGTGAAAATTGTACTGCTACAGGACATTGCTTACAAGGCGATGGAGGAACTGGCAGCAATATAAGAGGTGGTCAAATAGTTACAACATGAGAGTCAAGAGAAAATCAAATCACTAGTTACAACGCATATTGTGAATGTAATTTTGGCTCAAGAAACATAGGTTGATGATAAGGTTACAACAACTAAGATTAGTTTTGACAATTTGTTCACAAAAGTTCAACAGGGGTAGCTACAACCCTGAGTGGATTGGGACGAGCCACATGTGAGTGTTGGGGGCCTATTGGAGAAAGATATTTTTGGGACAATTCTTGAAGATTGCACCACAATTCAACTGTGCAGGATACAAGAAAAAGGGATGAAAATAACGCATAAAGCAGAAGGCAGTTAGCAAAAGGACCAAGATGCGCATTTTGAGGAGTAATATTGTAAGTTGTTAAGGTATTTTGGGGGTTTGGGGATATTTTGTAATGGGATAAGCCCTAATGAAATGGTATAAATATGTAAAAGGGTGGAATAGTTAATGGGGGAGAAAGGTAGGACAACATGTGGTGTGTCAGGTCATTGTTTATCTTTTGGACTATGTTTGGATACTCTGCGGTTGTAAATAGTTATATCTGAGGTAGGCATAATTAGTAGGTGCACACTACAACAAACATCTAGGAAAGAAGTATGGTGAACATTAGCTACATGTATTTTGTATAGCGTAGTGTGCATATGTAATGAAGACTTGAATGAATAATAGAATCCAGTCGGTGTGGACGTAGCCCAGTTTGCGGTGAACCATGTTAAAACATGGTGTCCTTATGGGTGTGTTTATAATGTGTTGAGCTTGGTGTGCTTATTATGATTATTGTTCTTTTTATTGAATACGATGATGAATATGATGAATGACAGTTATACTAGTATTGTTGTCACATAAGGGTTTACATATGGAAACAATGCATAGGTAATTGAATGCTATAATTATCATGTATGAGTGATTACTCTATCACATATGTTATCTGGGTGTTGTAGAAACCACACAAGTTGAATAAGTTAAATAAACATTCTCCAATCCACTCAACATATGGAAACTTGGTTCCTGCAGTCCCCATAGACACCTCAGGTGAGACTTCATCTGCTTACAGGTGATGTTGAATGGGTCGGTTTTTAAGGGTTTTGTTGGTTATTAATAGTTGAACCTTGGGTCTTCTCAATTTTCGCCAACAATGATGGCCTCATTTAGTACATATCTCACGGTATCCCCCCCTAGTAATGGATTCGACACTCCAGTTGTCAAATACTATGCAAATGTTGGGAATTCATCCTTGTGATGGCCTTCAGTTCTTCACTTGGTACACCAAACTTATTCTCATTTCTCCTTCCCTTTTGTAAGCTGAGCCAGTTGAATTGTCAATGAAACCAACTACATCTAAACTTGTGCTATTACTCCATTGCCTCATACTAGAGATGACTCTAATTTAATTGCAATTTCTAGTGCCTCAGGATGTGATGCAACCTTCTATTGAATCAATGGCCTGCGAATGTGTGGTAGAATCCCTACAATAAACCATTATTTATGTTGTTGATCTAGGATATGGAAATTCAGTCTACCCATCACATCCTTAAATATATGATCAAAATCCCATACTGACTCTATTTGTACCTATTTAATCTCATTCATTTTTTTTATGTACTATGACCCTGACTTTGGCTTCTTGAACTCTTTCAACAGTGCTTGCCTTATCTCGACCAAATTCTCAGCCTGTCTTACAAGCATGATATTCTAAAAATTGATATACCATAATAGCACATGACCTACAAATGTTGTCGCTACTTGCGCAATATTCACAACCTCATCCTGTACATTCTTAGTGTCCCAAATTTTTTCATAGACAAACAAATTTTGTTCTAGATCCTCAGACCCCACTCCCTAGAGCTTAAGAAGTATAAGAGTATTATATTCTCCTACCATGTTTCTTTGTGTAGTCCATCCTATCAGTGATGTTGGTTGACTCTGATTTTGAATCTAACTCTACGCACTACTTCCACTATTCTCATTGGTACTATTATGTCCTCCTTGGATAAATACGATGGATTTTCAAAAATTTTCAATTCTTCTCTCTAATTGTGGTGATGCACACAGGTTCATGGATTCGACACTGGACTCAGTTTGAGTAGGAATTAATGACTCTTTTATTACTAGACTAGACTGGAACTAGTCTTATTCCCCTCCTATATAAGGTATCTCCATGATTTATAATATTGTGCAAGGTTCTCTCCTCTCTGTCTCACTATGAGACTCTACTTTCCTATCCCTAGTCTTTCACCTCTTGTACCTCCTTCCTTTGTACAATACTCCAAACTCATATTATTCCTATGGTATACCCTTTTATTTCATCCTCAGTCCCTTCCTTCCCTTTTCATCGCTTCCTTCATTCTCTCATGCTCTTAGACTATCCTCTTGTCATCCCTCATTGTCCCTATGTGCACAAACCCCTTTAGCCATTGGATTCCAATATCATCATGTGTTTTCCACACAATAAAATTTGTATCCACATTCCTAATGATTTCAAAAACCTCCCACGTGGACCTTTGAAAAATTCCCTTTCTGAAACACTATATGATTGAATGCAATCTACTGGAAACTTTGTAATATGTTCTCATAATATTCTATCCAACCAAAAATCCACTACACAAGTAGTTGGGTTACTTAAAAAATTTATTTGTCTTACCAATTCAGGAATCCAATTCCTCAGTGTTGTTTCCCTGAACCTTCCATTTTCTCCACTAATCTCTCTGGCCACTTAATCAAAATAATTGCAAATTCACCAAACAAAATTTCATGGAAATTTGTGTACACATACCTTTGCATCAATTGTTCTCACTCATCCGAGGATTCCTATTCTCTTTTCATGAAAATTCCCATTCCTTTATTTCCAACCACTTTGTTATCTCCTTCTTAGTCAGCCTCCAGAACATTCCCTTAATTGCAAATTCTTGGTCCCAACAATGGAACCATTTGTTGGCGATGTGAGCAGGTTGTAAGACCCTAGTTTCGAATTATCTTTTACCAACAAAACCCACCAGACATCGACCCTTTTGACATCACCTTCTTACGTAGATGAAGTCTCACCCAAGGTATCTATTGGGACTATAAGAACTAGGCTTATGCAATATTTAGGGAATGGGAGGTGGTTATCTTGTTCATTCTTCTTTAGAGTTTATGTGCATGAGATTGTGTCTTTGTTTCTTAGTAACTAGTTAGTGGTCCAGATTCCTGCTATCATGTTATTCTATATTCACATATATTTCATTGTTGTAACCCCTATGAATATTACACCATGTTTAACCATAAGAAGAATCTGTCTATAATGAATTCAGATAGAATTCATAAGAACTCTGTTTTACAGAAAACACAATATTCAGTATCATCTCTTTTGCATTCCTTTATTGATTCTTCTCATCAAAAAATTGTTACATTAAAGAACTATAGAACCCAATCATGTAGAGGAACTAGATTCAAACCAACTACATAGGTAACCAACCATATTGAGGAACCCATATTCTCCCAACATGATACATATTTATACAACCATCTAGGGTAAAAAACCCTAATTTGTTCATCCCAAAAATGCCCCATTACAATGCATACTTCCCTTAGCTAACTGGTTATTCATGTTGATTTTCTCTCTACATGTTGCCTTTCTATTGTTCTTCTATTTCTGGAATTTCGAGCTGTAATCATTCTGTCATGCTTTATTCTCTCACTTTCTTTCTTTATCTATTGTCAGATTTATTCTTCTGTCTGCACATTGTCTTTCTCATGTGCACTTTCCTCCTTTTATGCATTGTCCTAATGGAAGCAACTTAGTTGCATGCTCCCTAGATTTCCTTATTCTTCCGTGATATTTTCCTATAGTTAGGATTTTTCCCCAAAACTATATCAAAACTGCAAAACTATTTCCAAATCTTCTTGTCCAACACTTACACATAAAAATAGAATTTATGTTCCTAGTTCCGGACAACTTAGGAATTTGGTGTTAAAAGTAATGCATAATGTTCCATATGTTGGATATATTGGTTACTAGAAAACAATTGTAGCAGCAATAAGTCAATTATTTTGGCCATGAATGAAGAAGGATGTTGTTTATTACATTGCCATATTTATGGAATGCCAAAGAGTGAAAGATGAACATACACACCCTGCAGGTTTGCTACAGCCATTACCAATTTCGGAGAAGAAATGGGAAGTGGTAACCATCGATTTTATCACTAAGTTGCCCAGGCTGGAAAGGCAACATGATTCAATAATGGTAGTGGTGGATAAATGGACAAAGGATACTCATTTTTTTTTTGTGAAGATGATGCATAGAGAAGTTGATATTGTAGAAATTTACATGAGGGAAATTGCTAGGTTACATGGAATACCTAAGGCAATTGTCTCATATAGAGATAGAAATTTTACTTCAAATTTTTGGAGAGGATTATTTAAATAATTTGGCACAAATATGAAATTTATCACAACATACCATCCATAGTTAGATGGGAAAACAAAGAGATTCAACCAAGTAATTGAAGACATGCTAAGAATGTATGTGATGGATAAGTCTTGTAAGTGGGAATATTACTTGCATTTGATTGAGTTTTCCTATAATAATGGGTATCAAGATTCATTGAATATGAGCCCATTTGAAGCTTTGTATGGTAAGAAATTCAATACTCCCATGAGTTGGGACAACCCAAAAGACATAGTAGTGCTTGGGCCATAATTGCTACAAGATATGGAAGACCAGATGGTTAAAATTAAGCAGAATTTGAAAGCAACACAAAATAGACAGAAGATTTATGCGGATGAGAACCTGATAGCTAGAGAATTTAAAGTGGGAGAGCATATGATTTTGAAAGTGAAGCCCAATAAGACCTCATTAAAGTTAGGAAGTTGTACAAAGTTAGCATTTAGATTCTATGGTCCATTTGAGATATTGGATAGAATAGGGCCAGTTGCATACATTCTTTCATTTCCTGCTTCCATGAATGTGCATAATGCATTTCATTTCTCTTTGCTGAAAAAATATGTGCACGATCCTAGCCATGTTATTGGTTGGAATTTGATTCAGATGGAGCCATAAGGAGACTTTCAGGTCCATCTAGTGCACATATTGGATAGAAAAGTCCAAGTTCTCTAGAATCAAGTCATGGAATTGGTAAAAGTTTAATGGACCTGCTATGGTCCTGAAGAGGATACTTGGGAGCATGAAGATGCCATGCAGGAAAATTACCCATGACCTTTTGAATGATTTTGAAATTTTTATTTATTTTTTGGGTATGCACTCAAGGTAGTGCTAAAATAATGGGGAGGGGAATGTAATACCTTGGTTTTGAGTCCTCAGATTAAAAATGTGTTTTTTTTATTTGAAGAAAGTTCGAAGTGCCTAGTAATTGTAATAATTTGATCATTAACAATAATAAAATATATAGTTGTCTATGAGATGGAAAAGGGAAAGAGTTATAGGGGACTATGATTCCACGAGAGAGGGGGAAAGTTGAGGGGCTAATCCTGTACATTTTTTGAATTATTTTTATTTTACCGGCCACCTTGGAATTTTTGAGAGAAAGAGGGGGTTACATGTTATGCTTTTGATATTTAAACCCTTTTCTTGATTGTCTTGAGGGTTGGCCATTCATTCTCACTTAAATTATTTTTGGATTCATTCCTCTCTATTTCACTCTTCTGCTCATTATTGGTTTTGCATTGGGAAAGGAAAATTAATTTTTGAAGGAAAACAACCATGGTTGGTTAGTTGTAATTAATTATTGATTATTCTAAAAAGGGATGGATTCCTATGGGCATGAGAATAATAGTAGTTGAAAGAGAACTGTCCACAAATAATAATCCTGAGAGTTTCCATCATTGATATTTCCTTACCAGAAGCACTAGACCCATGGAAAGAGGTGGATAGCCTGATGGACTACATGACAGTGAATGAGGTTCATTCTCTTTGAGTGGTATAGGCTGAAGGGGAAGAGAGATGGTAAATTGGATTTGAATTGTGTTTGAGAAACATGTGAGAGCTTGATTGTTGACTGGTTTGGGAAGTTGAGTGTCATTCCGAGACCCATCCTTGTGGATTCATAGCCCTCGCTTGGGGGTGTCCTACTATTGAGACTTGGAACAACAATGTATAAGGTTGGGTAGAAAATCCTTAGTCTACAACTAGTTGGTGATTGGTTTTATTAAAGATAAGTTCTCTTCTTCATGTGTTTCTATGCTTGTATATTTATTTTTGTTGTTGTAACACCCCATTTTTTTACCCCTATGAACTAGAATTTATTATGTAAATATGAGATAGGTTGGTGAGATGGTAAAGTTTCAAAGGGGGCAGAGTGTCTAGGAAATGTAATTCTATGATCATTATTAATACTAAAATACATCGTTGGTTGCAAGATAGACAAGGACAAAAGAGATAGGGGGATATGATTCCATGAGAGAGGGGGCTTAAGGGGATAAGTATTTTATTATATTTTATTTACCCATAATTGATTTTATGGAGAAAAGTGGTTACATGAGCTTCTTGGGGAGGCCATGGGGTTCTTCATTTCATGTAATTATATTATCCTTGTCTTTGGTTTGTTTGGGGGTTGTTCTTTTTTCTTGGTTAATCACTTCCTTGGGATTCTTCCTCATTCACTCTGACTAATTTTTGTGATCTTGGGATGAGAATGGAAATGGATGGAAAGAGGAGGAGTGCCATTCCTAGATGAATGTAATAAATTACTAATAATTCCAAGTGGGAATGGATTCCTATGGGCATGATATTGATGGTAGTTCTTATTGAACTATTTGCAACTGAGAATCCTTGGAGTTTCCATCATGGATATTTCTTAACCAATCACTAGTAAATTTGGGTCATTTTGCGATGGTCATTTTGATGCTCATGTGACATTTTGTCATGGAGATGGCGACGAATCTTGGAACCACAAAACGTCACATCAAGTGTCATGGAAATTGCGAAGAACCTAGGATTTCATCGCATGCGAGAAAAACTAAAGGTATTGTCAAGAGAGAGACACCCCAAGGATAGTGTCGCAAGAGAGATGACCTAAAGGGATCATCGTGACTGACACAACCCAAGGATTTCATCGCTTGCAATATGACCCAAGGATGTCATCACATGAGAGACAACCTAAAGTGCTCACCATTCGTCGCACGAGAGATGAACTATGCAACGAATCATTGCGACGAACTATCAATACCATTGACGACCTGAGGTTCTCATCATTTGTCGCACGAGAGATGAACTATGAAATGAATCATTGCGACAAAATATTAATACCATCAACAAACTATAAATACCATAAATAATATGATTTGTCGTAAGAGCGAAGGGCTCTAAGTATTTAAAAAAAAATGAAAAAAGATTCTACTATTCTGTTTGCATGAATCATCCTTGGAACTACTACTGTACTGTATGGTCAACTTGAAAATAATTTCCTTTAATGTGAATTGATGTTTCCATGTTATAAAAAGTTAACAAAAACATTCATGGTCCATGCTCTTAGCTAAGTCATCCTTGATTCATTCTGTAGATGTACGCTAATTAGTAGTGAAAGCAATTGACTAGAAAACCTAAGCAGTATACCATATAGGATATATATATCAAAAGAAAGTATTCATAATTTAGGAAAATACCAAACAAGGATTCAAATTATTTTGCAACAATCTACAAAAAACTTATAATTCCCTGGTGAGGATTTATCTAGTGATAGTTGTAGGTGTTCTTGATAGGGGCACATGCACTCTCTGAGGGAAAATGTGTTGCACTAAGAAAAGTGCACTAGTAGTGGAAAACAATGAGGATGCCAAGTTTTTTATAGATAACAACTTTCGCCTGCAGTATGGGTGGTGTGTTGAAGAACTTAGCTAGGAAAACCTTTTATTGCAATATGATGGAACAATTCAAGAAAGGGTTCATGAGTTTGAGCACTTGCTAAGTGTGATTCATCATTGCAAAGACCAACAAGATGAAAGTAATGAAGAAATTTTTCTATGTAATGTTTAGTAGGGTCTATGTGAACTAGAATTGAAGGTTATTATAGGAGAGTGGTTAACCATTTCAAATAGGGTGTTTAGTAAATTTGTGATGAGATAGAATAAAATAAACTTAATAAAAATGAAGGTTTTGGTAGAAACTTTTCGAACTGTGGAAGAAATTGAACAAATTTTGAGTGCCTTATAGGAATGAATCACTAATTTCAATGACCAAGAAACAGTTGAAGAAAACACATCAACAGATTTGGAACATGTTGAAGTGTTGGAGACATAGTGGTGTGGTGTTACACCCAACCAACAGTTGGCTAGCCAAGTTGCTAAGTATATTAAGGTAGTTCTTGATGAAGCATTTGAGGTGCCACACAAGTTTTTGGATGAACTTGGTTGTTGCACAGTACATGAGGAAGATGATGATGAACAATAAAATAGTGCCAACAACCATGAAAGTGTTTACATGATACGACAGAAGTGTCAGAACCAAGCATCAAGCAAAATCAAATAATTTTGGAATGAGTTTCAACTTTCAAAAGAGAGTAGATTCCAAACAACTAGAGTAATGGTTGTGAAAAAGAGAATACCATGTCCTTTGAAAAAGAGACTATAATGAATATCTTGTTCTATTGAGACTTTATTGTTGTCAAAGTATCAATAGGTTGGAGTCCACTATTTTTTGCATGATCCATTGGTACAACATTTAGAGCATCTGCAAATGCTCGAACTGCATACTATAGTAAATAAAAACATAACTGTATTTATTTGTTAGTAAAAACCAAAAAATACTTTTAAGACATGTCAATAAATTCTAATAGAAATTAAAATCGACAAGATTGCAAATAGTAAACACCATTGATATTCTTTTTTATCCATATGAGAGGAGATTAAATAGTCACACACACACAAAAAAAAAAACAAAAAAAAAAAAACACATATTAGATGTGATGGCCTGAATAAGCTTCTATTGGTTTCGAGAATAATTTATTGGAGTCATCTGATCTTGGAGCAAACCTCCCTCGATTTGAAGGAGCAACAATGAATTCAACATTGACTATGTTTTTGCTTCGCTCGATAGAGAGAGTTTTGTTCCAAGAATAAACGAATCCAATAATTTGTTTCTCTACTAAACAGGGCCAACCATGTGAAGGTGGAAGCTCCTATGCCCCCTCCCCCCCTCCCTCACATCACTCTCAATTCCCCAATACCCAATCTATATTATAATAAAAGATATGCATTAAAAATATTCAAAATTGATTAAAAGTGATTGTAAAGCTATAAATGAGGTTTATCATTCAAAGGCATATGTCATAAAAAAGAGTTTTTATAAATGAGATTTAGCATCCAAAATATGTTCTAAATATACTAGCTATATAATGTACATTGATTTGTCTTATAAAATTATTATACATCATAAATTTATTTAAGTCTTCTTTAGGTTTCTAGTCCAATTAGTAATTCATCAGCCTCCATGTCTTAGTTTTCTAGGGTTTCTTCAACAGTGGATGTTGCTTTAGTCCTCCCATGTCAAGAACGCCTAGTCTCGTACCCATGACGTGGAGGTTTATTTCAGGGGCCATTGCCTATATATATATATATATATATATATAATTTATATAGCCATTTTTTAAATATCATTGAAGTAGTTCATTAATATTAAAATAAAACTATGCAATGTAATTATTTACCTGGTTCACTAGTGGGAATCGTTGGAATGACTGCCCTGTACTCCTGATATTCAGGTCGAGGAGGATCAAATAGGACATTCTCTTCCATTGAAATGAAAAAATTTATAAGGACAAAATTGTATATGTATAAGTAATAAAAACTAGAAGTACAAAATTTATAAGTACGAAATTATTAAGTATATGATTAATATACAGTCATTTTATCGTCATGGATCGTAGTCNTATATATATATATATATATATATATAATTTATATAGCCATTTTTTAAATATCATTGAAGTAGTTCATTAATATTAAAATAAAACTATGCAATGTAATTATTTACCTGGTTCACTAGTGGGAATCGTTGGAATGACTGCCCTGTACTCCTGATATTCAGGTCGAGGAGGATCAACTAGGACATTCTCTTCCATTGAAATGAAAAAATTTATAAGGACAAAATTGTATATGTATAAGTAATAAAAACTAGAAGTACAAAATTTATAAGTACGAAATTATTAAGTATATGATTAATATACAGTCATTTTATCGTCATGGATCGTAGTCACAGGAACCTCATGGGGATTCACCCCACTGGGATGGGTTTTCTCGGGAGAACCATGATCTTCTGGTCATGTTGCACTATCAATGTATTGTTGTCCATTACTAATGTTTTCACTAATAGTGTTTCTCCCCTGATTAAAACAAATTAAGACATTAAAGTTATGGATGATATCAAACATTTATGTATTTTATAAGTAATGAAAGGTCAATGTGGATTGATTTTTATTTACCTTATCCTGCAAAATGGATCTTGGGGTCTGCCCCATGCTTTTCCTACAATCAATGACATCTTTATAGTCATACTTGTAACCAAGTCAGAGGTGTTCCTCTGTGGTTTCAGTTCCAAAGTCATCACCCTGCATTGCATAAGAGTATGTATTTTTATTGTTATTGGATGAAATTACCTAAAAGTTGTAAGACGATACAAATACTATTATTAATATGTTTGGGTACTTACGATTTGTGACTGTAGCCTCAAGTAGTCGCCCTGGCCTATCCTATGCTGGCCATGTTTGGTAATCCTTGCTCTGGTTTCCTTCGAAGTGTCAGGAAACCTATCATCAAAAGTTTCAAGTATGTTATATACCACACTTTTATTTAGATCTAAAGAAAATTAAAGGTACTGAATTCAAAATATTGTAATTTACCTTGGGGTACCAATTATTTGTTCTCCTTTTTTTTCCCAATTTCTTTTCTTTTGCATCATCAATGAGCCATTCCCTCTTTGGAATCAAGGGATGGTGCTCATACCTAGGTTTTACTACCAATTTTTGTCTATACACATCCTACGTATATTTTAAATATTCACCCACTACAGACGCTATCGATTGTTTATTGAAGGTCTCTACTCCAAAGAGGCCCCTTCAAGATAATCCTTTGAGGTTGGAATTCTGGAAATTCCACCTTGTGCGTACGGTTGCCCCAAAAATCAACAAGGCCTTGCTCTCTAGGTGCCTATAAAAATGGTTGTTTCCTACATGCAAAAATATATTATCATTAATTTAAAAATAATAATCTAGATGATTTATGTTTGAGATGGACAACATGAAACAATTAAAATACAAAAAACTATCTACAAGTCTTATTTGTTTTAATGGAAGTATGTTATCGTCAACCAAAAATGTGCACAGAAGGGTCCCCATACTGGTCACATGTCTAGCACCAGGAAATGCACCCATATCAACCACATCAACCTCATCTTTGTCACCACCTCTACTAGATCCTGGTTGTTGTGTGGATGTCTGGTGATGCGTGTCATGGCTTCCATATAAAGGTGTGGAATATGGAGAAGTAAACAGTCTCGCAGCCATATGAGAGTGCAACTACCACTGACACTAGGATGAATAGGATCCAAATATCTCTATATAAGAAAGAAAATATTTTTTCGTTAGATAATGTAAAAGTTAAAAATCAAACTATCATAATTGAACTTATTAGTACATAAAAAAAATCACTTTAAATTATGGTTATTACCTGATATGTCCCAAGCTATGTCATAATTAGATTGGTCTTTTCTATGACGTCAGGAGTTTGATTTGCATGGTCTAACAAGAGATCAAGTTCCTTGTTCGTTTTAATTATATTATTTTTAACCATTACCATTGCATCAGGGGGTGAATACAACTCCTCCTCGTCAGGGGAATGATGATCATCATGGCCTGCATACTACATATTTCAACAAAATCAATGTTGTTTCAGTTATATAAACAAACAAAATAACTAATCGTCACACAAATAAAATTATATAATAAAATTCACGTAAAATCAAAGTCAAAATTGTTAATCGTTTACATGTTCTACGGCTACCCATTTTCCACGATCATACTGCCACATTATAATACAATTAGAACCCCGAAACATTTAAAAAATTGTTAACAATAACAAAAAACTAATTGGCACACAAATAAAATTATATAAATAAATAATAAAATTTTCATTAAGTGTAAATGAAAATTGTTAATTGTTTATATGTTCTGCAACTGACACTTTTCCATGATCAACCTCCCACATTATTGTAAAATTGGGACCATGAAATATTTCAAACATTGTTAAAGATACAAAAAATATAATGCAATAAGTAGAGGTTTCTTAAAGAGGTGTTGCATAATTACCTTCACACTATTAGTCGATGTTTCTATTCAATTCAAATGTTAATCCACCAATAACTTTTCCCTGAGAGCTATATTTTTATCGTGCACATGGCTACTCTATTCCCTTCACATCCCTCATATATGCAATTTGGTTGCTTGCTTGTTATCCCAGGTCATGTGTTATTTGTAAACCCTGTGATATTGTCATAAGATTTAGGCCTTCCAACAATATAGATAGTCACTCCCTTATTTTTATTGTTGTTTATTAGTTGTATATAATTTGCAGCAAGTGCATAAATATGCATACTTCGCATGTATCGGACCACCCACATCCAATCGATATAATTGTAACATTGTCCGACATAGTCCATCAATTTAGTTACTGTATTGTATTTTACAATTATTCCATCCATGGGAAATATCCCCAGGCCATGCAGGGAGGATGGTGCAATGTGATACATCCTATTATTGACAATGAAATCAATGTCTAATGGAGGCAGTTCCTTAGGTACCCATTTTTTCACTAGATTCTTATGCCTGAGTGGCACCTCTATGTTTCCTATTTTCTCATCATAATAAGAGCATGATCCTCCTTCGGCAAGAAAACATTCCATTCGTCTACGAAATTTCCAACTCACCTTTTCACCTCTAGTCCTTGTTCACATATCATATCTACTAGATGCAGTCACATTTCCCTCTATTTGTCCTGAGCTTCCCTCAATCGAGGAAGAAATATATGATAGGTACATGTTTGGTTGTATGATCCAGGTGGATATTGGTGGTCACCCACCTTTTCCGACTAGCTCAAAACAATTTTTTGGCAATTTTGGCAATTTACTATTTTTAGCAGTTTTCAACTTCTGGGGCCATTTTGAGGGCCCAAATGAATGTTTTTAGATATTGATGTTCTCAATGATAGCCTAATACATGATTGATCCACCAAAATGAATCTCCTCTACTATACCTTTCCAACGAGCTATCACATGCCCCCGGGAAGTTACGACCCCGGGAAGTTCATGTACTCACTTACCCAAACAGGGCCAACATGAATTTTGGTGCTTCATATCCTAGGGTTAGGTTTTTTTATGTATAGGGTTTTTGGAATTCCTGTTTATTGTAAAAATTCCTTCAAAGCCTCATTGTAACCATCTTCTTGTGAATGTGATTAGCCATCACATCTCTTCTCAGAGATAAGCTACCACCATTCTAGCGAGTCTTTCACTCTGTATTTTTACAGTCTATGTACATTTCTTTCATTAATAGAAATCATGTATTACTGTATCTCTGTGTTTATGGTTGCATCTCTGATATATTTTTGTTATATTATTGGATATACGCGATATCTCTGTGCATTTCTTTATTACATCTCTGCTCTCATTTCGTGCTGAAAATAATCTGGATCATTGTACCTTTAGTCAATCTAATCAGATATATAGTTAGCCAAGATTGTAATAATATAGTGATATATCTAAAATTATACAATTAAATCATCACCTCTCCTAATTGGCTTAATGACGCAGACCCCCGAAACCCTCAGGTCTAGGTATGCACAGGATCTTTCAACTTCGACCCTTAAAGTCTGACTGACCCTCTAAATTCCTCTAGGGAATTATTCACTCACCTTCTCTGAGTATAATTCACAGGCCCTCCTGAATTGTTCCCATGTGATCATTCACTGGCATAAACCCCACGATCAAACCCCAACTAACTTCGGGACTTTTCCCTTTTTCTTTTTGGGATACCGAATTTCGTGATTTCGAAAATCTTGTGGTTGAGCATCTTACCTCTTCGACCTCTGAAACCCAAAATACCAAACTCATGACTCACCTTGCCATTGATTTCATCTTTTCACTCTTCGTTATTTCGGGAGTTGCAATGACGTGCAACTCTACCTCTCAACTCCCGGGGTCTCGAAACCCAAATTACCAAAATCCTGAAAATTCCACTCTAAGTCCTGCCACACTTCGCGACTTCGGGAATTCCTTAGCACTATTTCTTGTCCCTTGTCAATAGGATTCTCGATATGCCGAATCCCAAAACATCAAAACACTAGTGTTCTGCTTCCAAGGAAAATCAATGGCTATGGTTCTTCCCCTTGGTCCAATGGTTAGCGTGATTTCGTGTACCGAGAGTTCGTAAGGCTTATCCTCAAACTCTCTGTCTCCCATACCTTCCGAAACCTGAAATTCTGAAATGCCGAAATGGTCTCCTTTCTTAGGACTTCGCAAATCCTGTCGTGAGGTCTACTGACTTTCCAACTATCCCCTTGAGCTGTACTATACTCTTGATGTGGACTCCTGCCACCTGTCACCTTTTCTAATTTTCGGAACTTGAACCACCCTTCAACAGCTTCCTTTATTTTCAGACTTTCGGGTACCGAGAGTTCAAAACTCTCGACCCTAACCTTATGTCATCATGACACCCGAATTCCCGATCCCCGATTTGTTGAAATGCTGGAATGCACTTTCAAAATTTCTTCGCGTTTTGCGACTTTGGAGATTTTGATGTAGAGTGTTCTGCTCCTATCAACGGGAATGTCGAAAACTTGAATCCCGAAATACCAACAAATACTCTGTCACAACTTCTGATTTCGGACTTTCCTCCCTGTTGAGTCCCGATCTCCTATCCTC
This sequence comes from Picea mariana, assembly GCA_032191745.1. Classification (NCBI taxonomy): domain Eukaryota; kingdom Viridiplantae; phylum Streptophyta; class Pinopsida; order Pinales; family Pinaceae; genus Picea; species Picea mariana. The sequence continues at coordinate 113,570 of JASDQU010242711.1, forward strand.
GGGACTTCTGAAACTCCAAACTCTGAAGTTCCAAAATTATGAACTTGTCACCCTTCGCATCCGCACATGAAACCTCTCATGTTTCGGGAACTTGATCAACCAAGGTTTTGGCTTTCACTTCAGAGTCCCGAACTCTGAATTCTCGAAATGATCTAACAACCTGAATAGATCACGATAGACGATCCACGTTGGCTCTACTTTTAGAAGGTGGATTTGTCCAATGCTTAACTCCCCTACAACTTCTGCAGATCCTACGGTCCTTGCTATTTCGGGATTTCTCTTCTGAGAATTCAGACCATTCAATCTCTTCTCAAAGAACCTTCTGCTCAAAACAAACCTGCAATCCTTCTCTAAGATTTATCCTCTGCACAACTACTGACACTTCCTACCTTTATTTTGAATGATTCAAAGGCCCTAACCCTCCTGAGCTTCCTTTCGCAAACTCAAGTCTCCTAGAAGGCTTCTGCACGCACTCCTTGTGGCACTTCTCCAAATATTTCTGAATATTTGAATCCCTTAAGTCTGTGCAACTCTGCAACAGCAATCCTTCAATCTCTCAACCTTATTCTATAGGTTCTAAGGTCTTGACAAACCTGTGCACACCTTGCATGGCTTCTGTGCTTGTCTTGCACTTCAATTGAAATGAGAACAACGGTATCCCTCCTAAGCTTTCAGAGGTAAACTCTGAATTATGTCAATGCACTCCTTGTGGACACTTCACTGCACTCCTTGCAGGAACTCTTACTCAAGAAGAGAAACAATTGAAACTCATTCCCTTACTCTCTCAGACTTCAAATACTTAACATGAAATCATACATACATAGCATAAAATCAAATATACAACAAAAAGAGTAAAACAACCATAAGAATAGCATTCAACATGTATACACAGAAAGTATTAGAACACCATGAGTCTGAATTCAAAGCTTCATATATTAATCTCAGAACTTGTGTACATGGATTCTTCTCTTCTACTCTCTGTTTCTCCTCTATGCTAAAGTGTTTTTTTCCCAATATCTCTGATTGATACAATCATACAAATATGAGGGTGTCTATAGTCATTTTCCCTCCAGATCCTAAAACTGTCTAATCTAGAATTTTAAATCTACCTACTTTCATTAACTATGCATAAATGCCTCTACATCCTACAAATGAGAGTAGATCGCTCAATATCTGTTTACAATATGGAAGTACACCTTCTTAACTATTTCATTAATGTTTGTGCATCCAAACTTTCAAAAACATTTCAAACATTTTCAACATGTGCCAAAATGTGATGGCCCACATCCCTGCTGTCTTTCGAACAATAACTCAGTTCTTCAACCTTTATTTTGGGCAATATTTAGAAATAAGATTTCTCTTTTGGCTGGTGGAAATCCCTTTTCTCACTTTTTGTTTTAGTAGGAGGGTGACCGCCAGAGGTGAGAGAACGTCCCCCTAACCAAAACCTGTAGACTTGACCGATTGTGGGCAGTCTTGAACGATTATTAATTTAGTCGTAGAACAAGGAGCAAGTGGAGCACTGGGCCGTGTTCGTTCGATTAGTTCTGGTTCTCTCATATTAAACCTAGTTTAGTTCGCAAGCAAAAAGAAAGGCACAGTATCGCTGTAACGATAGGTATTCGGTTGTGGTTCGATGGTGGTAGTTTGGTTCTTAGGCTTGGCTTGGCAGGTTCTCTAGTTCGTTGGCCTTGATAGATTGCTTGGGTTGATGGCTCTGTGTTTAGTGTTGAAGCCCTTCCTTCCAATATCTAAGTATCTGGAGTTTGGTTGTTTGTAGTTCCTCAACAAGAAAAGAAGGCAGTTCCGACGATCCCTCCCTCTCACAACTAACTGAGCTATCTAATGAGTTGTCTAACCGTGAAATGCCTCCATGCTTGCTTGCTGTTGACGATGCTCTTGCATCATACTCCCTCACTTGAAAATTTTCATGGACTCCTGTTCATGAGCTCTTGCACAGTCTATCCATACTTCTGAATTTCTGTTTCATTCTCCTAGCTGACATCTTCAATTGGATGTCCCTTCCATTTGACCAAGTATTCAAAATACTCTTTTCTCCTGGTCTTCTTGCTGACTCTATTTTCAAGTATACTTTACATCTATGGATTTTCAGCTACAGGCATCTGTTTAGTCCACTGAACCTCTTTCTGTTCACTGTCTTCTTCATCTCTATAAGGGTAAAAATCTGAGATGTTGAATATCGGTGAAATTTTGATCCCATCGGGTAATTCAATCTCATGTGCGTTTGCCCCAAATTTCTTCACGATCTTGCATGGTCCAATCTTCTTCATTTTTAGTTTGTTATATGTTCCCCTTGGGAACTTTTCTTTCCTCAAATGTGCAAGAATCAAATCACCAACTTCAAACTGAAGTTCTCACCTGTGTTGATCTACTCTACGCTTGTACTCTTGGCTCGAGTTCTGCAATCACTCCTTCACTTGGTTGTGAAGTTCTTTCATTGCCTCTGCAAAATCTTCTGCACTAGCACTCCTAGTTTCATTCTGTTTTGAATCTTTCAATTCAGAAACTCTTCTTGGCTACATTCCATATACAATTTGTAATGGACTCTACCCTGTGCTTCTATTAAATGAATCATTGTAAGCAAATTCTGCTTGTGGCATAATGTGATCCCACTGACTGTGGTGTTCAGTCACTAGGCTCCTTAGCAAATCTTCCAAGCTTTTGTTTACAACTTCTGTCTATCCATCCGTCTGAGGATGATAAGCTGAGCTAAAAGAAAAAATTGTCCCCAACTTCTTCCATAAATTCCTTCAGAAATGTTCCATGAACTTGGTGTCTCGATCTGAAACTATACTTCTTGGTAAACCGTGAAGTCTGACAACTTCTTTGAAAAATAGGTTCACAATGTGAGTTGCGTCACTGGTTTTCTGACATGGTATAAAATGTGCCATATTTGAAAATCTGTCTACCACCACAAAGATTGAATCAAATCCTCTTTGTGTCCTCGACAACCTCAATATAAAATCCATGCTCACTGCATCCCATGGCCTTTCAGGTATGGGAAATGGCTGGTATAACCCTATGTTTTGCCTTTTTCCCTTTGTGTGCTGACAAATTCTACATCTGTCCACAAATGTTTTTACATCTATCCTTATCCCTAGCCAAAAATACGAGCCATTTAATTTCGAGAACGTTTTGTCATGAACAAAATGTCTGGCCAATCCTCCACTGTGTTTTTCTTTCAGTAGATTCTCTCTCATGGAGCATTTTGCAATACATAACTAATTTCCCCTGAATAATAATCCATCCTGGATCATACATTCAGTCCATTGACTTTTGTCCCTGAGAATTGGATTCTCAGATGCCTCATATGCATCTTTGAAATCTGGATCGTCTCTGTACATGTCCTTGAGGTTATCAAAACCCAAAGTTTTGACTCTGAATTTCTGCATCAGCAAAAATTTCCTGCTCAAAGCATCAACAACTTTGTTAGCAATTCCAGAAATATCTTTAATCACAAAAGTAAAAATTTTCATATATTCAACCCATTTTGCATGCTTTTGGTTCAGCTTGTCCTGTTGAGTCACGAATTGTAAAGCGTGATTATCACAGTACAAAACAAACTCTTTAGGAACCAAATAGTGCCTCCACTTCTTTAGTGCCTGTATGACTGCATAAAATTCCTTGTCATATGTGAGTACTTTACTTTCGCTTCATTCAGTTTCTCACTGAATTATGCGATCAGTTTGTCGTCTTGGCTCAAGACTGCTCCTATGGAAAATCCGCTTGCGTCACATTTGACCTGAAACGTTTTGTTGAAATCTGGCAACACCAAAATTGGTTGTTCATTAATATTCCTTTTCAACAGATTGAAACTTTTCTCTGCTTCTTGTGTCCAGTGAAAAGATTTGTGTCTTTTCTTCACCATGTCCATCATCAGTGCGCTAATTCCACTAAAATTTCTGATAAACTTCTTGTATAAACTAGCCAATCCATGAAAGCTTCTAACTTCAAATATACTCTTCGGCGATGGCCAATTCTTAATTACCTCTACCTTATCCAGATCCATTTTCATCTCTTCTGCATTGATAACAAACCCCAAATAAATGAGCTATGTCTTCATGAACGATGATTTCTTCATATTTATCAGCAACTTCTCTTGTTGTAATCTCCTCAACCATGTGGCCAAATGCCTCAAGTGTTTAGCTTTTGTCTTGCTAAAAATCAATATATCATCAAGATATACGATGACAATTTTTCCTATGAAATCCTTCAGGACTTCATTCATCAACTTCATGAAAGTACTAGGTGCATTTGTTAAGTCGAATAGAATAACAACCCATTCATACAACCCTTCATTTGTCTTGAATGTTTTCTTCCATTCATCACCTTCTCTCATTCGAATTTGATGATAGTCGCTTTTCAAATCAATCTTTGAAAAATATTTTTCTCCACTCAAACAGTCCATCAAATCATCCATCCTTGGCAATGGAAATATATACCTGATGGTAATCTTATTGATCGCTCTTGAGTCTGTGCACATCCTCCAGCCTTGATCTTTCTTTGGGATGAGCACTGTCGGAACAATGCATGGACTCAATCTCTCTCTAATCAACCCTTTGTCCATTAAATCCTGGACCTGTCTCTTGAACTCTTCATTCTCCTGCGCTGTCAAACTGTACGCTGCTTTGTTTGGTAAACTAGATCCAGGTATAAGATCAATATGATGTCTTATACTTCTGATTGGTGGTAACGAATGAGGTAGTTCGTCCACTACTATATCAACAAACTCTTCCAGCAACTTCTGGATTTCTTCTGGTAAATCATCCACTCTTGTACTGGTTAAAATAATTCTAGGCTTCCTAACCACAATGAATTGTGTGTATTCCTTCTTCTTAACGTCCTTAAGAAGTTCCTTCCCACTCATGAGAAGTACTGTGTTGCTCACTCTGGTTTCACTTCTTTATCCTTAATTAGTAACAACATGTGAGTTCTTCCATTTTTCTCCAGGGTGTATGTGTTCTTTCTCCCATCATGAATCACATTCCTATAATATTGCCATGGTCTACCCAACAATAGATGACAAACATCCATGGGAATGATGTCACATAATATTTCATCCTTGTATCCTCCTATTTTAAATTCAACTAAACATTGTTTACTAACATTTACCTGATGTCCTTTTTGTAGCCACGAAACTCTGTATGGGCTTGGATGTTCAATAGTCTCCAGCTCCATCTTTTCTACCATCTCTGTATAAATGAGATTGTTTGTGCTACCACTGTCGATGATGACTTTGCATACCCTGTCTTTGGTCTTGCAAGCATTCTGAAAAAGTATGTTCCTTTGGACTAGGTTCTCCACCTCCTTTTCTGGCATTAAGAGAACATTTCTTATCATCAATGACCTTCTGCCCTTAGCATCTTCTGCCTCAACATTTCGGCCTTGAGCTTCGACTATGTGAGTTTCACCTCCTCCTTTCTTCTTATCCGGAAATTCATAAGATTTGTGTCCATTTTTTCCACAGGTAAAGCATTTTATTTCTCCACCTCTGCCTCTTCCTCTTCCTCTGGTTCGAGGAAAAGTATTTCTATCAACATATTGTCCTCTCTGTAAGCTTCCACCTCTCTCAATTTGAGTTTGAGGTTTCTTCCACTCTTCTTTAGGTTTCTGATTTTTGTCTTGGGAAATTACTTTGCCTATGGCTTGAATTTTGCCTCGTCCTCTCTGACCTTGTTTTCGGCTCAGCTTCTCTTCAGCTTTCATAGCCATCTAATAAGCATCTTCCACCATTCAGATGGTCATCATGCTCATCTCATCCTGAATGTTGTATCTCATACCATTCATATACCTGGCAAAATTTTCATCATCACTTTCCCAATGACCTACTCTTATGTTTATCCTGTAGAAATCTTCAGTGTATTCTTTCACTTTCATCAATTTCTATCTCAAGTTCTACATCCTCCAAAATAGAGTAATGTGATAATCCTTGGGTATGAATTTTTCCTTCATCTTTGCAACCATTCTGTCGCAACTCTTGATTTTCTGCTTACCTTTGCAGCGTCTGGCAGCCTGCAATTCATCCCACCATAATGATGCATGTCCTTTAAGTCTTGTGACAACATGTTTGACCTTCTTGTCTTCCTCAACATCCTCATAATCAAAATATTTATCTAGAGCTCTAATCCAGTCTAGAATCTCTTCAACATCCAGGTTTCCTTCATATACTGGAATGTCCATTTTTGCTCTAGCACCTATCCTTGCAACAACCCTGAATAAGCATTCTTCTGCTGCAACTTCTTCATTTCCAGCTTCATTTTCACTTTCAGATTTGTTGATGTCTCCAACATCAATTGTGCACCTCTGTGTTGTCTCCATGGCATCAAGCCTAGCACGTAGTTCACGCATCTCTCTTTCCCTTGCCGGATCAGGTAATTGCCTGTCTCTTCTTATTGACATTTCCATTTCCTCTGGTGGATCAGGTATTTTCTTATCTCTTCTTCTCGGCGGCATGGCTGTGAAATTCTTCTTTTCCCTACTACAGAAAGCAAAGAAATATTTCTATGGCTCTGATACCACAACTAACACAGACCCCTGAAACCCTCAGGTCGAGGTCCGCGTAGGATCTTTCGACTTCGGCCCTTAAAGTCTGACTGGCCCTCTAAATTCCTCTCAAGAATTATTCACTCACCTTCTCTGAGTATAATTCATAGGCACTCCTGAATTGTGCCTATGTGATCATTCACTAGCATAAACCTCACGATCAAACCCCAACTGACTTCGGGACTTTTCCCTTTTTCTTTTCGAGATACCGGATTTTGCGATTTCGAAAATCCTGTGGTTGAGCATCTTACCTCTTCGACCTCTGAAACCCGAAATACCAAACTCACGACTCACCTTGCCACTAATTTCAGCTTTTTTCTCTTCACGATTTCGAGAGTTGCAATGACACGCAACTCTACCTCTCGACTCCTTGGGTCTCGAAACCCGAATTGCCGAAATCATGAAAATTACACTCTAAGTCCTGCCACATTTCACGACTTCAGGAATTCCTTATCACTATGTCTCGTTGCTTGTTAACAGGATTCCCGATATGCCGAATCCTGAAATGCCGAAACACTAGTGTTCCACTTCCAAGGAAAATCAAGGGCTATGGTTCTTCCCCTTGGTCCAACGGTTAGCGCGATTTCATGTACTGGGAGTTCGTAAGGCTTATCCTCGATCTCTTTGTCTCCTATACCTTCCGGAACCCAAAATTCTGAAATGTCAAAATGGTGTTCTTTCTCGAGACTTCGCAAATCCTATCACGAGGTCTCCTGACTTTCCAACTGTCCCCTCGAGTTGTACTATAATCCTAACGTGGACTCTTGCCACCTGTCACCTTTTCTGATTTTTGGAACTTGAACCACCCTTCTACAACTTCCTTTATTTTCGAGCTTCCAAGTACTGGGAGTTCAAAACTCTCGACCCTAACCTTATGTCATCACGACACCCGAATTCCCGATCCCCGGTTTATCGAAATGCCGGAACACACTTTCAAAATTTCTTCTCATTTCGCAACTTTGGAGATTTTGACAGAGTGTTCTACCCTTGTCAATGGGAATGCCAAAAACCCAAATCCCAAAATACCGACAAATACTCTGTCACAACTTCTGATTTCAGACTTTCCTCCCTGCTGAGTCCTAATCTCCCGTCCTCAGGACTTTCGAAACTCCAAACTTCGAAGTTCCAAAATTCCAAACTCATCACCCTTTGACTTCACACATGAAACCTCCTTTCGCATTTTGGGAACTTGATCAGCCAAGGTTTTGGCTTGCACTTCGGAGTCCCGAACTCCGAATTCCTGAAATGATCTGACGACTTGGACAGATCACAATCAATGGTCCATGTTGGCTCTACTTTTAGAAGGTGGATTTGTTCGACGCTTAACTCCCCTGCAACTTCTATGGATCGTACGGTCCTCGTTATTTTGGGAGTTCTCTTCTGAGAATTCAGACCGTTCAATCTCTCCTCAAAGAACCTTCTGCTCAAATCAAACCTGCAATCCTTCTCTGAGATTTATCCTCTACACAACTGCTGGCGCTTCCTTCCTTTCTTTCGAATGATTCAAAGGCCCTAACCCTCTTGATATTCCTTTCGCAAACTCAAGTCTCCTAGAAGGCTTCTGCACACACTCCTTGCGGAACTTCTCCAAATATTTCTGAATATTTGAATCCCTTAAGTCTGTGCAACTCTGCAATAGTAGTCCTTCAATCGCTCAACCTTAGTCTATGGGTTCTAAGGTCTTGACCAGCCTACACACACCTTGCATGGATTTTGTGCTTGTATTGCACTTCAGTTGAAATGAGAACAATGGTATCCCTCCTAAGCTTCCAGAGGTAAACTCTGAATTTTGTTAACGCACTCCTTGTGGACACTTCACTGCACTCCTTGTAGGAACTCTTACTCAAGAAGAGAAACAATTGAAACTCATTCCCTTACTCTCTCAGACTTCAAATACTTAACATGAAATCATACATACATAGCATAAAAGCAAATTCACAACAGAAAGAGTAAAACAACCATAAGCATAGCATTCAACCTGTATACACAGAAAGTATTAGGACACCATGAGTTTGAATTCAAAGCTTCATATATTAATCTCAGAACTTCTGTACATGGATTCTTCTCTTCTACTCTCTGTTTATCCTCTATGCTAATGTGTTTTTTTCCCAATATCTCTGATTGATACAATCATACAAAGATGAGGATGTCTATAGTCGTTTTCCCTCCAGCTCCTAAAACTGTCTAATCTAGAATTTTAAATCTACCTACTTTCATTAACTATGCATAAATGCCTCTACATCCTACAGATGAGAGTGGATCGCTCAACATCTGTTTACAATATGGAAGTACACCTTCTTAACTATTTCATTAATGTCTGCACATCCAAACTTTCAAAAACATTTCAAACATTTTCAACATGTGCCAAAATGTGATGGCGCTCATCCATGTTGTCTTCTGCCTCCATGCTTGCTTGCTGCTAACGATGCTTCTGCATCACTTGACCACATTGGAACTCTGTTAAGCCATTAAAAAAGTTATATTTTGTTTTCTATCAAAGGTCTTATATTTCAAACTTAGTTTTATGCTAATTTTGAGTGACAAGGTATGTAAGAGGGACAACAAAATTTTACACATATAGGTAATGGAGGAGATGGACAGAGGAAGACGAAAAGGAGGAGGAATGAGAAAGTACAAAAACAAAGGAGAATGCTTGCAACTAGTCAATTGAGAACTCAAAATTTGTTGGTTGTTGAAGAAAAAGGAAAGAAAAAGGGGTCAGATACCCTTTGTTACTCATTTCTTGAGACTTTAGACAAGCCCTCAAGGACAAGCCAAATTTCTAGACAATTGACAAGATAACCATAGAAACATGAAGAAATAATGAGCATGTTTTTATGCTCAAGTTTATTGAGAGTGAAAGGCTCACCAAGAAGATCATTAAAGATGAAAAAATTGTAAATTATCTTTAGGACCAGGAAATTATGCTAAATCTCCTTAATTATGCTTCTTAATTATATATGTGATTTCTTGTAGTATAAAGTTAGCACTAAAGCTAGCACATACAATGTTTAGGAAGGATATCCAATGACTAGAATTCTCTTTATGATTTGTGGGTTACCTTTTGACCTTACCCCCAACACTCTCGATAAAATTTTCATGATAAGCAACGTGGATATGCCCAAAAAAATCAAAATCCTCAAGTAGGAACTTGATGAAGTATGCCCATGAAGTTCAAACTTACATCATTGAATGTGTGAGGCATATTTGGAGACACTTAACATATGCATTTGTAGAACTATTTTTTCTTTAATTCTGATATTTTGTTCTCATATGAGGTTGCTATCTTGATATTTTTTCTTTAAGTCATATCTCTTTGTTATGTGGTTGCTAGCTAAGGGAATATCGTTACATTATGCATGATGAAGAATGGGGAGGTTTACTTGTGGACTATCCCCTTGGATAACCTTGTCCATTATCGATAGTGGAAAAGATTCCCATGCTCAATATTAGATCATTGTATTGTTGGTAGGAACTATGTGGGGGTTTTGCTCCATTGATGGCCCC
>JASDQU010242712.1:8398-21827 GCA_032191745.1 Picea mariana
ATCCTCCACTGTCCTCACTGACATCATGCTGATCTCATCCTAGATTTCATACCTCAAGCCATTTATATACCTCACAACTTTTTCTTCATATTTCTCTCTTTGTCCAGTTCTGATGTTCAACTTGTAGAACTTCTCTGTGTACTATTTAACTGTCATACCCTTCTGTCTCAGGTTTTGCAACTTCCTGAACAGATTGATCTGATAATATTTGGGCATGAATTTTTCTTTCATCTTGGATACCATTATGTCCCGAGTCTTTATCTTTTGTTTTCCCTTACTTCTCCTCTCAGCCTGAAGTTCATCCCACCACAGTGTTGCATGTCCTTTTAGCCTTGTGACAACATGTATCACCCTTTTCTCCTCATCAACATATTCACAGTCAAAATATTTGTCCATGGATATTATCCAATCCAGTAGCTCTTCAGCATCCAAATTTCCTTCATACATTGGGACCTCTATATTGGCTCTAGCTTCCATTCTAACAATTTCTCTTAGCAAGCGTTCTTTGGCAACATTTTCTCCTGCAGCTTCTTTGACTTCTACTTCTTCACTCTCTGCATCGCTGATGTCTCCAACATTAGGTGCCCTCCTCTGCATTGCCTCCATCGCCTCTAATCTTGCACGAAGCTCTCACATTTCTCTTTCTATAGAACGATTGGTTAAAGGTGGCTCCACTCGTCTCCTTGGTGGCATCATGCTGATTGTCTCTCACACAGGGAGTGTAACTTTGATTTCTTTAGTCTCCTCTCCTTTTCCCGCTGTCGTAAGAAAAAATTCTATGATACCACTTGATGTAGACTCCCTTCTCTCCTAAGGGTTTCCCGACCTCCCGGTCAAGGATCTTCAATTCTGAGTCGAATTGGCTCTCTGAGACCTTAATGGTCTCCCTTAAAAATTAACACAGGCCCTTCTTGTCCTCTGGTGCAAGCTCTATGGCACCCATGACCCCTTTCTTAGCGTTGTTGAACTCACAGGTTTCATGTGCAAGCTCCTCTCCTATTAGCTCCTTCCCGCATATGACCTCGGGTTATGTCCTTACATAGACACATGATTATGGGCACACCCAAGAGTGGTGTGGGATCAAACTACTTTTCTCCCCGCAATTCACCTCGAGCCACCATGTGTCCTTTTTAAAAAACTGTGGTCTCGATTGCGGCCCACCCTCAACTTTTTAAAACTCACACACCTTCGGTCCTCACAATGCAAGGTGACCGTCGATCTCATGATCTTGATGGTGCATCTAAACAGACAACTGAGATCTACCTTTTTGGAATCCAACAGTTCGGATTTACCTCTTCCAGATCGATGACTGTGATCTCTGTGGGTCTTTGAACTTTGGGTTTTTCAAGTCTCAAACTTTACTCCCCCTAGAAATATGCAGAATTTTGTCATGCGTCCTCTTGAATCGGACGATGGGGATTTACTTTGGACGATCCGACGATCGACGTTTTCTTCGAGCCTTTACTTGGAATCCACAGATTCATGCCACTTGTTCTTTAGATTTGGTGGTTTAGATCTACTTCGGATAATCCGACGACTGACGTTTACTTCAGGTCTTTACCCAGAATCCACATATTCATGCCACCTATCCTATGGATCTAACAATTGAGATTCACTTCGACTCTCTGACTCTCCAGGCTTCGAGAGTTTCAACTTTTAATCTAAAACTCTTGAATATTTCTCCGGAGTTCGCAATCCATCACCATGTGTCCCTCTGGATTTGACAGTTCAGATCTCCTTTGGCTCTCCGAGCTTCAGGAGTCTCAACTCTCAACTAAAACCTTCGAAGTGATTTCCTCGGAGTTCACGATTCATCGCCACGTTTCCACCTTCAAATCGATGGCTCTCGTCGTTATGGGATTTTGGTCCCTTCAACCAGATCAATGGCTCTCCGACTATATTCTCAATCAATGGTCGAGATCTACTTCAATGATTTCACCTCCTCTTTTTCCATGAACTTCTGGAGTTGTGGATCTCACACCACCTATCCTCCTTGATGATGGACAACCCCAAATTTCTTCAAGACTTCATAACTTTGGTGAATTCACCCTCCTGTGTGTGCGAAGCGTTAAGGATCGTGCACCTTGCTTTGATTAGAAAACTGTTGGTCCTCTGATTTGTGATCCAATGACCACTATCGCTCCTCCTCCTGAGTTTCTGACTTCCTCCAACTTAGAATATTTTCTAAGTAGTCAAAGGACTCGACCTTTGTTCCTCTTACAAATCCATCTCTTGGACCTCATCTGCACTTCTTAAAACTGATATCTCTTTGAGCTTTCTCTCCCTATACTACTTTGACTTCTTAGAGATCCACTTCGACACTTAGTCGAGCTTCGGATCTATGCACTCCTTGCAACAGATTCTGGCACAAGTTTTGGGTTCTCGCGGATGCCTGTGCACACCTTGTAGCAGTCACTTTGAACTCCTTGCAAAGGGAAAGTTCACACTATCTCTTATGAGCCTTGGAATCAAAACAAATTCCGTCAACGCATTCCTTTTGGACTGTGTGCACACCTTGCATAGAATCAATCGAAGAGATATAACTGGAACTTATGCAAACATCTCACAATTTCATATATTCGTAACAAAATTCATTCATTCAGGAAAACAAAAATAACAGGGAATTGCAAACAATACAACACCATGCATTGGATCAATTTTTCTCTGTTATATTCATTTAGAAGTAAAATGGCTACAACTATGATAAAAAAAAGCAACTAAAAACTCAAAAAATTCCTACTAACTCACAGCAGCCCCATTTGGGTGTACAAAACCTCTATTTATCTCAGAGGGTTCTTAGATTTCACCACAACTACTCATCTAATAGAAAACAAACCCTAACTTCTATGTTAGTTTAGTTACATTCAAGACTCAGAGTGAAAACTCCCAGATCACTCGTGATCATTCACTTCCACGCATTTGATCTTCTTTTGTTTTTCAATCAGCTCCGAAAGACTTGCAATAACCTCCAGCGCTTAAGATTCCAAAATGATTCCAAAGAATTGAGTTTCCTTTCCATGTGTTCTTGTTGATGATGCTCCTGCATCACACCGACATGTCATTACATAAAATTCCCTGGTGCGTACATAAACAAAAATGGGTTGGTTCTCCATTACATTAATTTCTTGATGTGTACATAAGATGAAAAGACACTAGTGTGTTTATAGTTATTATGCCTTAGATTCCCATTTTGTTGTATGTAACACTAGTGTGCTTTTATTTTATGTCTATCCCAGTGCTTGTATAATTCATACATGTCGGTGCCTATATTACCCTATGCACCGAAAGGAACTGAAATTTTGAATATTTGAGGTGAGATGTCAATATGATTCTTTGTTTTGAAACATCGATGCTTTTATTACATATAAAGCATCGATAAGTTTATTTTATTTAAAACACTAGTGTTTTTATTATATTTAAATAACTGATGCATATTTATCACATTCCCACCATTAAATTCTAAAACAATATATATTATCGCACGTTATATGCACAAGTGCTTTAGTATAATTAATATGCATTGATGCTTCAGTATGCTTACTATGCATTGGTGTGTATAACCCCTTAAAAGACACCGATTTCTATATTATTTTAGGGACCATTTTGTGAGTTCATAAGAATGCAACAATATGAATATATTTTAATTAATTTTTTTTACAAATAATTTTTATAATTAATATTATTTTTTATAGTTCTGTTATTGCATTTTGATATAATGATTGCATTAGTGCCTTATCCAACAAATTACACCTATGTTATTTGCAACAATGTAAATCATTCACATATTAATTAATTAGGTATTTGCAAAAATATGAATCATTCACATATTAATTAATCAACAATGCAACGTTTTACAACATTTGACAATGCAATAAAATAAGAAACCCATTTTATTATATATGAATAAGAAACCCTTGGTCATACAAAATGGGACAACGTAAAGGTCCACAATAATCAAAATGGAACCAATATGTAATTGTTAAAGTTATTGGTAACATGTCCTCATGCAATTGAGACATTATGTCCACTACATTAACCAAATTTCCAAAACATACAACTTACAATAATATTCAATTATAGTGATTGTCATTCATCACTTGAACTGGTGTAATTGCTCGACCTATGTGAATCCCTCATTTCTTGATTAGTTGTAGGTGATGTTGTAATTTGGTTATTTAAATGGATGTTTTCTTGCTCGACTTGTGTTTGACATTCCAACTATTCGTGTTCCATCTAAAAGTATAGAAATAAAGTGTAATAAGTAAATCTACATTTATAATATAGTAGAATATACATTATTTGGTAAATAAAAAAGCATACCATAGCAACGAGTGATTCATAAACCATACACATGATTTTGAAGATTTGCCTCATGCCGTGTAACAAAAGATCTTATGTTGGCTCCTCTTCATACTTTGTTTCCTGCATGTTTAATATGCCATAACAAAACATAGTCAATATTATTAATATAAAGGTTTCTTATTGTTCCATTAATTATACAACAAGGGAAGTTAAACAACATAGCTACTTAAAAATTGTTCAATTAAACTTTGATACTTCAACATATGCTCGCAACCCTCACTTAAACCAATGTTGATCAATTGTTTGGTTGACTCTTCTTGTTATGTTAGCACCTATTAAAAAACATCCATGAACAAGTGTAAATTAATAATTTAGATATAAAGATCACAACAAATATGAAAACTGAAGTAATGTCAAAAACGTATGTACTCACAAACTTTGCGATCAAACCTTTTCTTCCTTGTCGTCCCGTCTTATGTGTTGATTGAGTTCCATTCTTTTTTCAAAAAAAAGATTGAAAATTAGTATTCAATATGATAAATAAATTTGATGTACATAAAATAATAAATGAATGATCACATACCTCTAATGCATGTTGTATTTGGGATGCATCTTTTTGTGATGCAATTATTTTCTTTTACCATCTCCTTGTACACTTTTTTCGACATCCCGACCCACATGTATTGGATTTCACCTCGTTTGTTGCTTGGAACTTTCATAATCTTCCTGAAAAATGGAAAAAGAACAATATTTTTTTTAAATGGACATGAAAATAAATATAGAAAAATGAATTGATTTGGTAATTATTGGAACATATTATAGAAAAACATATTTAGTAATAATACATTTTATATGATTTTTTTTTGTTATTGTAAGTTTTTTTTATTCCAAGTCTCACGGGTCTCATTGACCATGACTCCAAAAAAGATTTTTTTAGTGTACGTATAACCTGATTCTTGGAGTCACTGGATTGATTTTTATATTGTAAGTGGAAATTATGTCTATACGCTCTTTCCGCTATATCCCTCAAAGCTATGTAAAAAAAAATTCCCCTCTCATTAACTTCAAGAACCACTCCAGATGAACTGATGACCAAGCTATCATCATAATTTACATCCTTAAGATTTTTTTTCCTCTTCAAACGAGATTCCATTCCCTCGCTATTGGTCTATGCATAACATTAAAAAAATGTGAAATCAAATGTTTAAAACTTGTTGGCGATTAATCTTAAGAAATTTATTTTTAGTAAAAAGTCAAAGAAAAACTTAGTGTTGATTACCTTTCGATCCACCTGTTTCCTCTCTTTGGAACATTTCCATAAATATTTTATGTTTTTTTTTCCACTCTGATTGCGAACAAACTTATCGAGTTTCAAGTTTTTTCTTTGCATGACACATATTAACCAATACACTTCATTAATTTAAACTTACAAATATTTCAAATATATTAAATTTTTAGGAAAATTTTAAGAATTTGCCTCCTTCTCTTCTTGGGATGAGATACCATTGTGCTCGCTACAATAAGATGTTTTCTTTAAACTTCTATCAACCATCTTGTATAAAAAAAATCAGGAATCATCAAAAATAAAAATTATGAAATTTTTATACAATCTAGTATTTCGGTGCGCATCATTAAACATAATGCCCCAGGGAGTCAAACATATACATGCGCCAGTGTGTACTGTCATTCATTGCACACCGTTAACCCGTACGCATATGATACATATATCAACACTATTTATTTTTTTGACCAATCAATGCTTTTCACAGATATATGCGCCCTAGTGCGCTTTTCTAGAAAGCGAGCACTAGGTTGCTACCTTTGTACAATACCCACTAGTGTGATTTTCATGTACAATGTGCACCATGTACCATGGAAGCATTTTTTGATAAAATCACTAACAATGACAAGGTTTACAAGGTTTGGGATACAATGCAATGAGTGGGACCATTGCAACGGATACCAAAACGCCCCATATGCAACTAAAAAAATCCTATAAAAATGATCTATTTCTTAAAAATATAAACCCTATAAAAAAAAAATTCTTAAAAAAAGAGGGGAACTAAAAAAAAACAATAAGAAATATAGGGTTTTCAATACCAAAGGTAATTTTGAAACCCTTTTATTTTTTTAACATGCATTGAAAATAGTTTGAATCAAATAGGGAAAGATTGAAATGATCATTACAATCAAAGCATATGCTTGAAATTTCTTCTCTGCAGATTTGTAGGTGCCCTATGGATCACTTCCAAATTTGGCTTTGCACAAAAATCTACCCACTTGAAAGTCTTTGGTGGTAAATCTCTCTTCCACAAATATTCCCTCTAAATTTTTCCAAAAAAATGAAATAATGAATAGTGTTTTAATTTATAAACAAATACATTTCGAAAAATGAAATTCACTCTCTCTTTTTCACTGTGTTTTTTCACTGTATATACCATACCAGTGTGCTACAAAGCACATCGATACACTTTGTACGTAAAAACACTTAGTAAACTATATATTAAAAAAAATAATTTTGTTTTCAAATTGGCGTGTCATACATATTAATGCATCCCTATGTGTATATACGTAAAATCACATCGATACCAACTTCATTGAAAAAATATAAATGCAAACCTACGCAATTAAAATTCATGGATATTTTCCTTTATGGAGGTTCTAACAAAGGTCACGGTTAGGTGCATTTCATAATGTATTGCACTGTTGCATTCTCTATATACAGATGCATCATTGCCTAATCAAATCATTTAAAGAACCGATAACATTTAATATCAAATTCATGCACATATTAATGATGGTTTTGGCTCAAATGCAAGGAAAATAAAGTTATAATATCAAATGGCCAATACTTTAGATTCTAGACCATTCCATATCATTGCAAGTTTGTCAAATTATCCCTCACTGTTTGAAGTAAGTCTAGATTTTATTCATAATTAATTTATCTGATTGAATTTATGTCATTTATGCACATGCATTCATTGAATTTTGTAGGATCAAAAATCAAGATCGATTTCGGATGAGTAAGATATTCCATCAGTGAAAAAAAAATTCAAGCTCTTATCAGGAGAAAGATACCACATGCAAATGTTTGATGAAAATGGAAAACTTCTTTACCTTGCCAATTGTAACATGTCATCTTCCAATAACCTTCAGCCTAGGTCAATGGTATTACACCATGAATTGGATCTACTTTATGAAAAGCCAGTGATATGTGGTTTTTCAAAATGTAAAGGATTGAAGAAGAACCCTCAAAGTGTCACATTGTCCAATTATATTAATGATCGACTATCCAAAGTTAATGGTCTAATACCTCCCACTATGATCAAGAATCCAATAGGTGATATAGAAAAGACACGTAGGAACACTTCCATATGCTCCTTTTTGAAAATTTGGAAGTTGATCAAATACGTTTCATCCTAAATTGTCCAACTCATCTCCTTTGGTTGAGTCAATAGAGAGTTCTTATTGTGAGACAAATATGATATCAATACTACCCAAAACATCACTACTAGGAGATCCAAAAAGTTGTATGATCTAAAAGCAAAAATGTCAAAGTACACACCAAAGTTTGTTCAATTGTTGGAAGGCAATGATGCATTCCCTCTTCCTATCCATCTGCAAAGTAAATACCAAACCTATTACAACTGATCTTTGTATGGTGCTTGGTCGTATTCCATGTTTGTGCCCGATGTTGGAACCAAATCCTCTTTTTATGGTAATAGTTATATGATTTCCAAGTTTAAAATAGATGTTGTAGATATTGGGTTGTTTATCCTTTCACATGTATCTGTTCCTCCCAAACATTTAGTGGCACTTATGCCATTTTATGGTCCTCTTTATAATCGGTCTTATTACTCGAATATTGTCAAATACAAACATAAAACTTCCATGTACATGAATGGTTATTCCTCTAGAAAATTTAACAATAAAAACCTATTATATATTGACAGTCATCCATGAACTCATGGGAACATCACAAGGTTCATAAATAGTTGCAGAGCCTCATTATTTAGTGCAAATTGTTCCTTTGAGGAACATTCCAATGACAAATATTTCTTAATGAAAATGAAGGCATCCAAATTTGTTGTTGTGCATGCAATACGTAGTTTGTCTCCTGGTGACGAGTTGTTAATAAACTATAACTTCATAGACTGTTATCCGTAATTTTGGTCATTGTGATGATGTAATGATAATGTCATGATGATGGAATATCAAGCTCTTTACTAAGAACATTTTCCTGAGAAAGGTTACACTTATCAGCTTCCAGAAATCACATTTTAAAGATAGTTCGCAGGCTGCATATATACTCTCCTGCGAGAATTCCTGATTCTCGCAGGCTGCATTCAGCTGGGGTGCGAACTTCTCGCACTGTACTCATGGTTAGGGTGCGAACATGTTTTTAAAGAAGGAAAATGGATAAGTTCTTGATCCTTCTAGAAGGAATCTTCTAGAAGAGTGAGTTGGCTTTCGAACGGTTGGCAAAGTACTGACTTTCCAGATATCTTGGGATCATTCCCTATCCAAGTAACTAATCTATCTCTTCCTATATATTGAGGAGATTACTCATGGAAATGGTTAGAAGAAAACAAGCAGCAAGCTAGTTAGAGATTGATTAGAGAATTAGTNCTCTTTACTAAGAACATTTTCCTGAGAAAGGTTACACTTATCAGCTTCCAGAAATCACATTTTAAAGATAGTTCGCAGGTTGCATATATACTCTCCTACGAGAATTCCTGATTCTCGCAGGCTGCATTCAGCTGGGGTGCGAACTTATCACACTGTACTCATGGTTAGGGTGCGAACATGTTTTTAAAGAAGGAAAATGGATAAGTTCTCGATCCTTCTAGAAGGAATCTTCTAGAAGAGTGAGTTGGCTTTCGAATGGTTGGAAAAGTACTGACTTTCCAGATATCTTGGGATCATTCCCTATCCAAGTAACTAATCTATCTTTTCCTATATATTGAGGAGATTACTCATGGAAATGGTTAGAAGCAAACAAGCAGCAAGCTAGTTAGAGATTGATTAGAGAAT
This sequence comes from Picea mariana, assembly GCA_032191745.1. Lineage (NCBI taxonomy): Eukaryota > Viridiplantae > Streptophyta > Pinopsida > Pinales > Pinaceae > Picea > Picea mariana. Next base: position 17,735 of record JASDQU010242712.1, read on the forward strand.
TAGTGCAAGACTGTATGGAGGATTGATGCTACAGCAGCAAGAGACAATATCAAGGTCATCACAAGTGGTTGAATTTCTTCATGCATGAGCAAGTGTGTGTGTCAGAGCTAGGAGCCATCGAAAGGAGACCTACGACATCAAGGCTCAGGTTGTAAGTTTCACTTTCAATTAATATAATACATTAATATGTCCGTTTCCCATAAAGATGATGTCATTTTTATTACATAATTCCTTGATCATATGTATAGACTAGCCTTTGAATATATTAATCTGCATTTGCTTTGATTGGTTTGTTCTGTTCTGATTCGGACGACACAAGAGCATTGGAGCAAAATCTTGGAACAACAGAGACTAAAGGAAAGCATTCATAAGGTAAGCCCATGAACTTTTATCTCTTAGTTCATTCAATAGGTTAGATCTAGGGAAAGTGTAGTATTCTGTCATGATTTGTTCTAGATCCAGGTGGATCTAGGGAGATTGGTCTGTGTCCGCACTCATGAATTTATCCTATAACATAGACCACCATAAAAAATGCCTTGCATTGGGTTTACCTTTAGACGTCCCCTTGGGCCATAATAAAAAGATGATTGAGTAATTATATTTTTGGATTTTCAATGGAACTAATGTAAATGTATTGCTTAATTTGACATTTGTTTTATAAAGTGGTTGTTTGCATGTTACAATTATTGCATCAAATATGGGGACTAAGCTCCCTATAAAATCTACACATGGACTTTTGTTTATTATATTTATTGGGTTTTCCTAGTTTTTTTATATTTTTAAATATTAATATAAAATTAATTTAATTTAATATTCTTTTAACCTTAACAAATTAATTAATTTCTTCACTAATGAAATCAAATACTTATATTTCCTTATGAGGATATTCATAATTAAGTTGGTGGTGGAGAAAAAATCATAAATTCATTTAAAACAAATTGTGTATATTAAAATTTATTATTATTATTAACTTCATTTTCATATTTAATAATATAAATTTTTTTAAATTCATATTTAAAATTCATTACAATTAATGATTACATTTTTTATTTAATAATTATGATTATAATAGTTTTTTATTTTAAATATAACAATTATAAATTTAATTATGAACAATTATTGTAATGTTATCAACAAAATCAATGAGAAAATAACATTTCGTAAAAGTAATTTCTTTTAAAACATGTTTAATCAACATATTGTATCTTGTTGGAAATTAAACAATTCACCTTGAAGAAGAATTAAACATTATATGACATTAATATTTATAATTTTTAGCAATTACAGTCTGAAGTAAACGATTACATAAAACTAAATTTAAACATTATATGACAACTCTAAATTCTAATGAGTGATACATCTTAAATTTAATTTAAAAATGGAGAAATCATTAGCATACTTATAATACATTTTGTAAATCAAACAACAACATGATTTGAAAAAACACAATATACATGTGTTCTATATTGTTTATAGTGCACCAGTGTGATGAAAGCACACCGATGCAGTTGTTATGTAAAACTACTTTGGAAAACAGATTGATTGACAAAGTACATATGCAAACTTCCACAATTAAAGTTTTCTGGAGGTTGTGCTTTGCACAGGCAATCACTCTTTGGGGCCTCTCATAATTTAGCGAATGGACTTGATCCTCTGCCACTTTTTCAGTGCTCTACCTCACATTTCCTTCTCCATGGGCCACTTGAATTTCTCCAATATATTGTCCTCGTCATTCTTATAGCCATAATATAAACTAAAATCAATTCACTTGTAAATCACATAGCTACAACTCCTCTTCTTCACCTCAAGGGGGATTATCGAATAACTTTTTGAGGATGGGGAGGAATTTCAACAAGAAAGGACCATGGTGGATGTCTTAATTATAACACTATGCCAACCTAAAAAATGACCTAAGGTCCATATTGTATATTTAATAGAAGTTAAGAAGCACATATGGAAAACCAATCGATGATAAAAAAACTTTGTCAGCATGCTTTATCGCTAAATATTAAGCATTTCCTTAGCCTCGGCCTTATCCTCCATGAGATCCTCACTCATGTACTTACTGAGAATATCATGTTTCTACTTCTCCACAACCATGCACATTTCTTTCTCATCTAGAAGGGGAACATGGTGTTGGCATGTTTTACAGGCGGCGCTTGCTCGTCATTGATGGCAAGATCAGAGTATGCAGCAAAGACAAAACAAGGACAAAGTAAGCTCAGGAGGAATTAGCACAGAGTTGAACGCAGTGCGTAGGTACGCACCAAGAATGAGGTTAACCCATTGTCAAAGCTCAAGAAAGATAGCGTCAGGCGGATCAAAGGTCGAGGCCCATGACACTTAGAAATTCTTCCAAGTAAGGAGGATGCGTAATCTCGGGAGGAGAAGCATCAGTGATAATTGGATCCTATCCTAAATTCCCGATGGCCGTCAGATATGAATGTAGACAAAAAGAATGCGCAGAAGAGGAGGACAGATCTCAGGCGTCAAATCTGAGCGTAAGATCTGACCATCATTGGATCAGGGAGAACATGCACGTTCATTAAAGAGCATGAAGTGGAAAAATTGCGAAGTGACGAAATCACAAGGCGGACAAAATTGCGAAGTGGTGAAATCATGAAGTAGCGAAATCGCGAAGTGGCGAAATCATGAAGTAGCGAAATCGCGAAGTGACAAAATCGCAAGGCGGACGAAATCAAGAAGCAGCGAAATCGTGAAGTGGAAAAATCACGAGAACATCTGGACCATCAATACACCAAGATTCTAGACCATTGATCTAAGCTCCATCTCGAAACTTTGCCTATCGTGACTTGGAGTGACGAGAACCTCCATCTAAGGATCAGCGAGATGCGAGATCACGAAAAGATCAGGACCGTCAGATCTCCAAGAACGAGGACCGTTGATCTGAGCTCCATCTCGGAGTCTCACCTATCACGACTTGGAGTGACGAGAACCTCCATCTAAGGATCAGTGAGATGCGAGATCAAGAAAAGATTAGTACCATCAGATCACCAAGAATGAGGACCGTTGATCTGAGCTCCATCTAGAAGTCTCACCTATCGTGACTTGGAGTGACGAGAATATCCATCTAAGGATCAGCGAGATGTGAGATCACAAAAAGATCAGGACCATCAGATCACCAAGAACGAGGACCATTGATCTAAGATCCATCTCGGAGTCTCACCTATTGTGACTTGGAGTGACGAGAATCTCCATCTAAGGAACAGCGAGATGCGAGATCACGAAAAGATCGGGACTGTCATATCACCAAGAACGTGGACCGTTGATCTAAGCTCTATCTTGGAGCTTCGCCTATCGCGACTTGGAGTGACGAGAACCTCCATCTTAGGAACAACGAGATGCGATATCATGAAAAGATCTGGACTATTGATTCATCGAGATCGTGGTCCATCGATCAGAGTCGATGAAGATCATGAGTTCACAACGCCTTTTAGCATAGCCTATGGTCACCGCATGTGGTCACGAGGAGGAAGGACCTAGTGCAGATAAGCTCCGCCATGGAATTTCGGGGATCGCGTCTAGGAGTGTCGAGACACTAGATCACATGAATGCCGAAATACTGAAAAGGTGAATTTTCGATGTAACTGGTGGTCACTGTCTATGGTCATGTAGAGGAGGGAGCTAGAGCATCCAAGCTCCTTTTCAAATCTCGCAACATGGAGACTCAAGATGTCTCATCACAGAATCTTCGAATTGCGAAAGTGTGAAACGGGTAAATAACGACAATACTCTTCAGAGTAAATCCAATGGTGCAGGTGAATTTGAGCATAATAAGAGGGCTAATGTAGCTCCTCATAGTGTAACTACTAGAAACCATTGATGGTTTCTGCCAAAAGATTCGAAGAGACTCTGTGTGATCGCCAGAGGAGGTGAAGAGTCTCCAAGCGTCATCCAGGGAAGGAAGAAAACTCTTAGATGGATTGACAGGTGGATGAGCACTGAAGTCTATAGCTGAAAATAGAAAGGATAAGCTCGTCGAAGACAGAGAAGACGAAGAGCCTCAACTGCCAGAGAAGCTGAGAAATCTAGACAGAACACCCAGTGATGTTGAACGCGTGGAAAAAAATGT
>JASDQU010242712.1:39910-51701 GCA_032191745.1 Picea mariana
CATAGATTAGTTACCACCATTCGAGCAAGATTGTATTCATTTTTCATTTTGTGGTTTCAACAAATTTCTTTATTGAATAGAAGTTAAGTTTCACCGTATCCTTCTTATTTTTCTCTATATATGTGTGTTAATGTTATAGATCTATATTTATTTTCATTCCACTAATAAATATGGATCAGTGGTATCATTACAGTCTGATATTCATTTGTTTCTCTATGCATGTCCCCAATGAGGTCATAGTATAAGTAGTTGGGACTCAAACCATTTGAGCCTTTACAAGATCGGCCTCGCATAACCTGACAGTCGCCCATGGGGGAATAAAAGAGAGAGGATGAGGCAGGAGATCCCTTTAAACTATTGCTCGAGGAATCCCTCTTGTGACAAAGGAACGAGATGATGGATAAATTTGTTCAAATACTTCAACGACTACCAACAAGTGATGCATCTTCCTCAAGTGGAGACACCACTCCTTTCAAGGTACAAATCAATTTTGATATTCTTATATTTGAAGGTCAAATAGCTGTGGATGTTGTAGACAAATAGTTAAACCTTATATAAGGGTATTTTTCTGTCCACAACTTTTTCGATAGAGAAAATATTACATTTTCACTCTTTAAGGTCGTCCCCCATGTCAAAGATTGGTGGGATACTTTATGTGAGAAAAAGGAAACAAAGGGATCTACATTATTTTTATTTGAACCCACTTGGGGTTCCTTCAGGGATGTTATTAAGGAAAAATACTATCTCCTTGGAAGTTATGATGACTTATTCAAAAGATGGACCACACTTCCGCAGGAAAGGGACCAAAGAGTGCTAGAGTTAACCAATGTCTTCCATACCTTGCGCACCAAGATGGGCATCAAAAACTCGGAATGATATCTGGTGATCATGTACCGCAACGGTCTGCATAGATACATCCATAAAAAAATGGAGTTTTTGTACATCTCGTCCTTGGGCACAACTTATCGATATGTTGTCAAAATTGGACAGAAGATTAAACAAAAGATGTGACAGTTTGGGTCTACAAACCACTCACAATAGAAGAAGGAAAAAGGCGGCCCCAACCTACAGAACAAAGGCCAGAGAAAGGATGGACAACCTCAGAACAACTAGTAGTCCAAACCGCAAAAAAATAAGGACAATGGAAAGACAAAGAAAGACATTTGGAAACGGTGTGAGTTCCATAAGAGCCCCTGTGATAACATAGTTGAAGGTCACTCAAATAAGTCATTAATGGCTGAGGTGAAATCCTCTAAATCAGATGTAGTATCTGACTCTGAGTTTGAACTAGAAAAATGTTGATGGATCATTGATGTAGAACCCAGTGACATCTTTTTCACCACAACCAAGGTCCATCCCGATGAAGCTGATGAACTAGAGGAAGGTGAGTGCCTCTTTCATTCACAGATTTGGGTGAAGGGTACTCCACTACACTTCATCGTTGATAGAAGTAGATAGAGGTACCTCATCTCAGTGGAGGTCATCAAGAAACTTGATTTTCTGACAACACTACACCCACATTCGTACACCATTAGATGGCTCGGCCAAGGGAGCGATCTCTGTGTCAGCCAATAGTATTGCCTAGCCTACAACATCAAGCCCTTCAAAGATTAGGTATTGTGTGATGTTGTTCCCCTTGAATTTTGTGATGTTCATTTGGGCCAACCTTATTTATGGAAATGTCATGTTGTATATGAGTCTAGGCCTCATATTGTTATTATTACTTTGGATAGAAAATTATACAGGATACCCGAGGTAGTCCCATCTACCATCACTTCCTTGATCTCTGCCAAGCCATGAAGGAAGGTTATCTCTCAGACCAGGAAGTTTATCTTCTTCGTAATTCATGCTCAAAGTGAGCATAAGTTTGTAGCCACATACATGGCCTCCATAATAGGTCTCTCCACAAAGCAAAAGAAAGTGGATAAGGTCGTGGAAGAATACAAAGACATGTTTTCCTCACCCACTAGGGTACCTCTGAATTTCATGTCAGCCACTCAATCGATCTGAACCCTGATGCACCGCTACATAATGGACTAGTCTATCACAACGCTTTATCATAAAATGAGAAAATCAAGTGCCAGATCCAAGAACTGCTCAAAAAGGGGCACATCCACCCAAGATCGTCATATTATGGAAGCCCAATCATGCTTGTGCATAAGAAAGACAAGACATGTCAACTCTACATTAATTATCGGGCCCTAAATAAAGTCACAGTCAAGAAACATTACCCAATTCCTCGAACTAATGATCTCCTTGACCATCTCAAGGGGTCCAAATACTTTAGTAAGATTGATATGAATTCTAGCTACCACTAGGTCCCAACAGAGTAGATTGATGTATGGAATACTTCCTTCAAGTCCAAAGGAGGTCTTTTTGAATGGTTGGTCATGCCCTTTGGCTTGAAAAATACCCAAACAAATTTCATGAGGACGATGGATGATATCTTGCGGCCTTTCACCAATTATTTTTTTGTGGTGTATTTGGATGACATCCTCATCTTCAACAAGAATTGTATGGAACACTCTCAACATATTCAGCAGGTTCTACACACTTTGCGAAAACAAAAGCTATATGCAAATTTGGAAAAATTATCCTTCAACATGAACAAGGTCCAGTACCTAGGATACATTGTTGAGGAGAATGGGGTGCATGTCCATCCAACCAAAATCTAGGTCATATGTGACTAGCCAACCCTGACCACACTCACTAAGCTTCATATTTTCTTAGGCCTTGCCAATTTCTATCGCATGTTCGTGTTGGGATTCTCCCACATTGCATGGGCCCTTAGCCAAGTGACTAGGTGTGGTGGCAAGGAAACATTAGTGTGGGGCTAGTCTCAACATAAATCATTTGATGATTTGAAGTTGTGCTTGTGATCAACCCCGGTTCTCTCATTACCCGACCTACAACAACCTTTTGAGATTGAGACAGATACTTCCAACTATGTTGTGGGTGCAATTCTCACTCAGCATGGACATTCAGTGGCCTATCATAGTGAGACGCTATCAGATATTGTCTGTAAGTACCCCACTTATGACAAATAAATGTACTCCATTGTACAAGATTGTCACCAGTGGAAACATTACATTCTCAGGAAGGAGACATTCATCCACACTGATCATATCCTTTGCAGTTCATATAAACAAAAGGAAAATTACAAAATGATCGCCATCCGAAGGGGTCCACATACTTGCAGCAGTTCCATCTCAACATCAAGTATAAGACATGGAGAACCAACCATGTCATTGACTACCTCAACCAAACTCCAATTTCCACACTAACCATGGAACTACACTCATGTGGATATGATACCTCCGGATGGCCCGAACACTACGAGAGAGATCCTGAATTTTCCACAACCTACCATATGTTGGGAAAAAACATAGTTGTCACTGGTTTTCATCTATGGGACGAGTTGTTGTGCCATATGGGCCATACATGTGTTCCATCAAGAGAGTGAGATAATATGATTTGGGAAGCTCACCAAAGTTGGGTGGTAGGAAACTTTGACGTAGAAAAGATAGTGGCATTGTTGCAACAACATTTTTGTTGGTCAAAAATCTGACTGGATGTCAACAAGTATACAAGGTCCTACACGGCCTTCGTCATTTCCAAACCGGTCATTAATAAATAAGGCATGTACACCCCTCTTCCTACTCATGACATGCCCAAGGAATCCATCTCTATGGACTACATGTCGAGCCTTCCTTCAACCAAGCAGGGATATGACTTTGTTTTCATGGTTGTTGATCGATTTTCTAGGATAGTGATTATGGTTGCTTACAAGAAGAGAATCACAACAGAGGCCACTGCCAAAACTTCTTCAAATGAGTGTGGGTACATTTTTATATACCACAAACCATCATCACATATCGGGAAATCTGATTCCTCAGCACATTTTGTTCAAGCCTCTGGTCACGGCTGGACACTAAGCTCACCAAATCCACAACCTTCCACCCCTAAATGAATGACCAAATTGAGGTCGTCAATAGGATGATCATGCACATATTTCACATGTACAATTCCAATAATCAATGCACATGGGATGAGAGTCTTCCCTATATTCAACACAGTTACAACAGATCCATACATAGCTCAACCAAACATAGCCCCTTTTACGTGGGGTTGGGATTTCAACCATAGGGCCCCATGGATGTTGCACTACGCCTTGTGTCCACATAGGTAAAATTGTCCCATGTGCAAATAAAATCCTACAAAGCTACCCGATTAATTGAACGAATCCAACACATCTTCCAACACGTTCAGGATATTTTGCAAAATTCTAATGCCAAGTACAAGTAGCGCCATGATAAACATTGGGTGCCACAAAAGTTTCAGGTGGGAAATAAAGTTTGGTTTCACTTAGAGTAATAATGCCTTATAGGACCCCATCGAAAGCTTTGTCCACTCGGCTATGGAACTTACACCATCACCAAGGTTGTGGGTGACAATTCTTCTGAGCTCAAAATTCTGCCATTCCTTGGCTTGCAACCAATGTTTAATGTGGACCTCCTTCAGCCATACTTTCCACCCTTATTGGACACCTCGGAGATAGGAGAACAATTGACACCAACAGAGCTCAACCCTGACTGCATGGAATAGGAATCCACTAATTAGATCATGGAAACACAGTTCAAGGGAACTTTCCAAAAAAAGTTTCATCTTTATTGAGTTGTCAAAGCAAGGCAACTCCTGCACCAAGGAAAGTGGCTCACCCGAGACCAAATTCAACAGAAATTTCTTCATATGATGGGGGGAATCAAAATAATGGAGACCATTTCTTCCCAAGGAGGGAGGATTGATCTATATCAATATCAGTCTCCACCCACCTCTTCCAACTGGCTCACATACAACTTTCATCTTGGAATTTATAGTTTTCATCTTGGCAGTTTTTTTGTAGCTTTGAGGGTCCTAAAATTATGGGGTTGTTTTGAGGTCGTAACCACGCCTTTTGGGCCCACCACATTGACATTTTAGACTAATTAAAAATGTGATGGAATAATATGTATTCCTTGGATATACCTTTCCAATGGGCTATCGTGCGCCTATAACGGAGATCATATGCAAAATTTACAACCCTGAGAAGTTGATGTACCAACTTACCCCATCGGGGCCCACATGAATTTTGTCGCTTCATATCCTAAGTTTAGGCTCTTGGATGTCTATGGTTTTCTCTTTAATTATTGATTCTAAAGAGGCCTGGAGGCCTCATTTTAATGTGCTCAGACGAATGAGCATAGTTGCCACATCTCTTCTCATAGATTAGCTACCATCATTCGAGCAAGATTGTATTCATTCTGCATTTTGCAGTTTCAGCAGATTTCTTTATTGAATAAAAGATAAATTCCACTGTATATTTGTTATTGTTCTGTTTATATATGTGTTAATGTTATATATTTTTATTTCATTTTGTTCCAATCATAAATATGGATCAACATTGCTTGGTCGTGGCCACATACTATATCTACATTAAGCATTAATTAAATTGGGGATTATAATTGCGATGTTACAGGTTTTGTTTCAAACATAAATAATATCTTTATGAATAAAGATTGATATGGTGGGGTCAAAAATCATGATTGACATACCTTTATTAAGGTAATTTGTTGAATTATTTTAGTTTTATTCAATTATTTTAGTTTTATTCCTTTTTTAAACAACATAAAACATGTTATATATGATCTTGACAAGTGCATGAGATAAGTAACCATTTATATTTGAAAGGTAATTAGTCGCATAATTTGTTGACATGTAATTTACTTGCATTGTGTAATCATTATTTTGTTGAAACTTGCAATTTGATTGCATCATGTATAGGTTTTTCTCACCAAAGAAATGCATAAACAAGATATAAAGTATTGGAAGAGATAAATTGAATGTGTGGACTTGTACACACAAGGTCGATGTGGATGATGGAAATGAAGGCTTTCATTAGACAAAGAGCATGGCATAAGATATCTATGGTATATCAATCCTTTGAGTATATTAGTGACTATCTTCCTGAAGTAGCAGCAAATTAGTGTGCCTCTCATTTGGGATGTCAATTCCATCAACAAACATGAAAGGAAGGCTTTGTTGGGGAAAGGTAAATGAGAAAAATGAAAGGTGAGAGGATATATAGCTATAATAGTTTATATTAATTTTCATTTTATGTTTTTTTTTTTTGATATTGTATGTGTTGTACTTTTTTTCTCAAAATATTTATAACTAGGTCAAAATATGTTTATCAGATGAAAATACATTTTTAGAATGTTGAGCATACAATAAAAAACCATAAGGCTATGTGGGACAATGGCAATAAAGTTTGCATCAAACAATTAGATGATAAGAAGAAAACATCTAATTATGAAATAATTGTAGTCTTCCATGTTACTAATGTTTCCTTTAGGAGTGATATGTGTCCAAAGGTATACAAAATTAGATACTTTGTATTTTTGGATGATATACTCGAGTTAGACTATAAATATGTCAAAGTAGTTATCTTTAAGGTCACTTGGTACATGTTACGAATGAATGGACAATATCTTGATAAAACTATTAATGAGCATGATAGTGGAATTACCATGATTAATATAAAGTTATTAGAGCTAGTTACAAAGCCCTATTCCCTTCCAAGTCCATGTCAACTAGTCTTGTATTCACAGGTGCTAGGTAAAGCATGTTGGTCATATGTTGTTAGATATGATCCCAAAAGAAGGCATACCAAGTATATTGTACCATAAGAAGACGATATTGAAAAAGAATAACAAGATGATGTAGAAGAGTAGGTAGTGTTGCATGAAATTGCAAGTAGTCGGTGCTCCCCGGTGTATCGTGGCAAGGGACTAATCGCCTCTCATGGATCCTTGAAATCTGGAAGCGGTGAGTTTACCAATAACCTATGGGTTTTGGTGTAACGAAAGTCGTACTACCAACAAATGGTATTAGAGCTAGAGTTCACAAGTTCGATACACACTCGGCTCACGCTCAGGGGGAGATTTTTGCACGAAATTGCAAGTAGTCAGCACTCCCCTGTGTATCGTGACAAGGGGCTAATCGCCTTTTGTGAATCCTTGAAATCTAGTGGTGGTGATTTTACCAATCACCTGCGGGTTTTGGTGTAATGGTAGTCGTACTATATAACACCCTGTTTCCCCCAGTTTGTAAAAATAATTGGACTGGCCAAGAACTACGGCAAACTCATAAATGTGAATATGTGATGTAAATGGACCTTGAAGAAAAGGTCAATAAATGTGAATAACATTATGAATTTTATTGTAGGACTGTTGAGAGGGGATGTGCAGAAAAAGAGACCATGATGGCGGTGGAAGGCACCTCGAAAGTTGGCGTTAACTTCCACCGAGAATTAATACCGTATTTGGACTCCACTGGCTCGGAGAACCAAAAGCGGCTCGCTGGCCCCGAATTAAATGTCTCGCATGCTGGCAGGTCGATGGCTCCTTAGGAATTAATGAGGCATGGGGAGGTTAACCGCCCATCCGTAGAGCCATCATGACTAACCAGTGCGAGGGAAATCGTGCCACACGCAACTTTGCAAGAGGATAAGGCGTGGGGTAGAAGCGATTGGGGGTAGACGCGAGGGGAGGAAGAGAACTCTGGAAATATGCAGAGTGGGTGATAGCAGAGAGGAAGGAGAGTAACCTTCACTCCTGGTCATTGGTAGACAGAGACGCAGTCTCACATCATCATGGTCTCAGCTCAGGGGTGGCTAGTGGTAAATCCACTGGGAGTCGCTGAGCCTACGGTTGGGTGGAAACGAGCACCCCTCTCAGTAGTTGCTTAACCCCTGGTGTTACCTCTGATAAGTGTTTTGCCTCTGGCATCTTGATATATATATATATATATATATATATATATATATATATATATATATATATATATTCTAATAATTATGCTCATAAGCTGTGAAACCGTGAATGATTTCATTATAAGAATGTCTGTATGGTGTTTTGATCAATACTAGTAGTTGTATATTTGTATGGAAAGACTACATATGGCTTATGTCCTCCTGAATTGCTATTTATATGCTTACCGACCTAATTCAGACTGCATGTCTGATTTTTGGGAGAAAGGTACCCGTATATGCCTCCAATAGTACCCTGGGTAAACCTCCCCATAGAGATACCCTCCTTGAAAAGCCCATTAAGAACTGGGAAAGAGAACGTGAAGGTGTAAGACCTTAGTAACCCTACACAAGGAGGAACGATCCTCTTGAAAACCCGAGATGACCACATAAGGAAGAAGTATCGAATCGACGGACGAGGTCCTATCGAGAGATCTATGGTCACTCACAACCGTCAGATCGGAGGAAGAAGCTGGAAGGTTAAGTAACTTATCCCTGATAGGTGTTGATTGATGGACGAGATTCTCGAGAAATCTGCAGTCACACCCGACCGTTAGATTGGTAGGAGAAAGTAGGGCGTTAAATGCCTTACCACTTGGTTTCTCTGTGTCCTCGTGGGCAGCGAAGAAATCGGACTGTAGATCTCCAAGGTCCATGAGAGTATCTAGACCGTTGATTTTTCTACGTCCAGGGAGTCGTGGAAGAATGCGCAAGTAGGAACCAACCTGAGTCGTCAGATCTCGGCTGGAAAACCCAATAGTCGTTGGATCTGTCAGGAGTTGCCCGAGGGTTAAAACCCCAGTGAATGGGGGTGAAATCCCTAGGATAGATCTGAATCATCTAAACGACGGAGGCCACATGTCGTAAGATTACCCATTTTGGGGAATCAGGAATCGAGAACTCGGAAGTCCTGGTGACGAGAGTTCGGGATTTTCCATGGTGAAAACCCCAGGATAGATCTGAGTTGTCCGATTGACAGAGGCCACGTGTCAAGAGATTACCCATTTCAAGAAATCAGGAATCGTGAACTCAAAAGTCCTGGTGACGAGAGTTCAGGATTTTCCACGGTGAAAACCCCGGGATAGATCTGAACCGTCCGAACGACGGAGGCCACGTGTCGTAAGATTACCCATTTCGGGGAATCAGAAATCACGAACTCGGAAGTTCGGGTGACGAGAGTTTGGGATTTTCCATGGTGAGAACCCCGGAATAGATCTAAGCCATCCAATTGACGGAGGCCACGTGTCGAGAGATTACCGATTTCAGGAAATCGGGAATCGCGAGATCGGGAGTCCTGGCGACAAGGGATCGGGACTATCCATGGTGGAAACCTTGGAGCAGTCGTGGACCATCCGATATAAGGAGGTGACGTGTCGAGAGATTACCGATTTCGGGAAATCAGGGATCGGGGATTCGGGAGTTCTGTTGTTGAAACTCGGGCTCTCGCCTTGATAAATCCCGACCCATAATGCCGAGATGTTAGCACGTTGCTAAGTCCCGATGAACGAACGAGATTCCTTCGGGGACTCTCAGGGTCTGTAACGATCGTCCGATGTGAAGAATAGATGTCAGATTTAAGCTAGGGCATGAATACGCATTAAGATAAGTAACGAGCAGATCTAGACGGCCAGAGTTCACCCACCCAGATCTACGGCTGAGGTTTCATTCCTGATCGCCCTTGTTGTTCTGCCTTTAGAGGTGGGGATGGGGGGGTCTAGAATTGGGCGTGCAACTCTCGAACGGTTGAGCTTAATTCACCTTGATCAATGGTGCTCAGGTGAATTCTGAACACCCCTTGCCATTCTACCTTTAATGAGGGGGTGGGGTCCAGAATAGTATGGCGTGTGAAATGGGGCCCCCCTCCTGTCCTGTTGACTACCGTGTCGCAATTCCCCTCTGCCACTTGTACTCCACTTAACCGTGTGATGGGGCTTGTTCTCATTGGTTGTTCTCTAGCCCTGTTGGGATTTGTTCCTAGTGGCCATTTGCTAATCCTGTAGGGATTCGTCCCTATTGGCCAGTCGCTATCCCTGTCGGGGTTCGACGGTTGCAGAGTCAAACGATTTGACATTACTGTAGCGCCGAGGCGCGAAATACAAATAGGCACTACATTTAATTGAACCATGATCATGACCCGTGATCACATGGGAACGGAGAGAGAGAGAAAGAGCCAGCTTGCGCTAGGCCTCCATAGGTAAATTCGGGGGTTCTGATTTTGCAGAAGACTAGAAATCAATGAAAAACTTGATTGAGGTAGTGGGTATGTGAGAAAGTGGTATCAGAGCATGGTTACAACACTTGGCCTGAATGGGCTCATGAACGAGTTGCGCATAAGCTCTGTTCGAAGCACTCCTACGAGGAGTAACCCGCTAGCTTAACTCTCTTGTCCAGGAATAAAACTTGGAAATGAGAACCCTAATGTGTATGCATGTGAAAGAGTTATAAATTTATGCACAGGTTGTAAAATGTATTTAACTCTTGAATAATAACCAACGTTTTTCTTTTCACCCAAGTGGACAATCAGCCATGGGAATTTACAGACACAGAGAATGGTGACTCCCCAAGAGATGGGAGAAGGCTCCTGCAATAGAGACGAAGAGTCTGACGAAAAAAGAGCAATGGGAACCCCTCCAAATCTAGCCGAGACTGTGAGGAGTCTCATGGTGGAATTGCAAAGCTGCAAGGCCGGCAATGAAAGGATGATGAAAGAACAAGATAAGAAAACCAAAATTAATGCAGTTTTACTGCAGAGCTTATCTGACCTACAACAACAAATGCAGCATGAACCCCAGATGCAGAAACATGGTCATATCAGTGGCCATACTGAGAGGAGCACTTCAAGAAAGGTCCACCCCAGAGGTAAAGGACCAGCGCCAGATGACTCCTCTGAGAAGGAAGCTGGCGATTTAGAAAGCTCTTCCAGCAGCAGGACCAGTTCGTATTTTCGAAGAAAACAGAAGAAGCAAAAGACTTCCAAGGGTCATAAATTTGAGAAATTCAGAAAGGGAGAGGAAGTCGAGGCCTGGCTACTTGGACTGAAGAAATATTTCAGAGTCCATGATTTTTCAAAGAATTTGAAGGCTCGAGTGGCCACTTCCAATCTGAATGGAAAGGCTTCCATCTGGTGGGAAGATCTTAAGAATATGAAAGGGGTCCGCGAGGAGGACCTGTCTTGGAAATAGTTTGAAAAGTACTTCCGGAAGAAGTATTTGTCGGAAAGTTATTTCGACAAGAAGGCTAAAGAGTTTTATGAACTTAAACTGGGGAAACTCACTATAGAGGAATATGTCAACAAATTCCTCGACTTATTGAGATATGTACCCTACATCAAAGCAGAGAAGGCGAAGGTGCAACGCTTCATCAGCAGGCTACCCAAGGAATACCAGAACCGAATCGAATTCGACGAGACAAAGACCTTAGAAGACACTATTTGAAAGGCAACATATTGTCATGAACAATATGGACATCGGGTAGAGCCTCGTGGAGACTGGAAACAGAAGAGTGGATCGAGATTTCAGAAAAAGGGGATCAAATCCTCTGGATTCAAGAACTACAAGAAGAACCCCAAAATGAACTTTCCAGCCCAGAGTGTACTCCAGCAGAACTTTCCCTCGGTGGATGGAAATAAAACTTCTGGACCTATATCAGTGAAGACTAATAACCCAAAGAAAGAACCTCTGAAATGTTGGGGTTGCGGAGAAGAGCATCTCCTGAGAGACTGTCCACACCGACAACAGAACAGTCGGAAATTTTATAACATTCAGGAAGCTACCACAGTCAATGATGTGGCAAGGAGTGTGCCGCAGATTTATGCAGCATTGGATAATAACCAAGCTGACCACCAAGCTTCAGTGCTGGAAATAGAAGGTATGATTTTCAACCATCTAGTATCTGTTTTGATTGACCCTGGTTCAAATTTGAGTTATATAGCCCCTAGAGCTATTG
>JASDQU010242712.1:93028-103194 GCA_032191745.1 Picea mariana
TATATATGTCCAAGAGTGTCACCTTAGCTAGCCCCAATTATTTTTGTGAAGAATAAATATGGAACCTTAAGGCTATGTACTGATTTTAGATAGATAAATAAGGTCACCAAAAAGAAAAAATATCCTTTTCTAAGAATTGATGACTTATTTGATCAGCTGAAAGGTGAAATAATGTTTTTCAATATTGACTTGATATCAAGATATCATCAAGTGAGGACAATATCAAGACAAAATTAAGTTCAAGATATGGGCATTATGATTCATGGTAGTACCATTTGGACTATCAAATGCCCTAACTGTTTTCATGTGCCTAATGAATGGAGTGTTCAGGGAAAACCTGTACGAGTTTGTGATTGTGATTATAGGTGATATACTTGTCTAATATAATTTAAAAGAGGAACATGAGAAACATTTTGGAATGGTGTTGCAAGTTTTAAGAGAACACAAATTGTATGCTAAGCTAAGTAAGTGCATTTTTTAATCAAAAAAATATTCACTACTTGGGGCATATAATTTTAGCAGAAGGAATAGCAGTGGATACTAAAAATATAGAGGCCATTAGAGGATGACCAACACCAATAAATGTGATAGAGGTCAGATCATTCATGATTCTTTCCATTTATTACCGAATATTCATCAAAATATTCTCAAACATTGCAAGCTCAATCACTTCTTTGCAAAAGAAGGGAGTGAAATTTGAATGGAATTCCAAGTGTGAAGAGAGGTTTTAGTAGTTGAAGGAAATCTTGACAAGTATACCAATATTAAAGATTGCAAATCCAAATGAATATTTTGTTGTGTGTAATGAATCTTAGGGATGATTTTAGGGGCTAAATTTCGCTCATGGGATAATTTTCCATGTTTTTTCCAAAAAAGAGATTCACTATTTTAAAAATGATTCACCCAAATTCTATAGGATAAAATTATTTAACCTTAAAAATCACCAAAATTTTATAAAAACTATATAAAATCCTTAGAAATTTGAATATTTTTACAAAAATATCGCCAAACATTTATAGTTGGCATATGTAGGATTAGTAAGATTCATCGAGGTTTCTACATTTTAAAATAAATTTCCCTCCTTAAAATAATCCCTAGTAATGATGCATGCAAGGAAGGGCTCAATGGAGTGCTCAATCAAAAGGATCATGTGGTATTCTATGAGTCCATAAAATTAAAAGAGTATGAGCGGAATTGTGCTACCCATGACTTGGAGTTAACAAAAATTGTACATGCATTAAAAATTTGGAGACATTACCTTATGGGGAGGAAATTTGAGCTAAGGAAAGATTGTTGTGGTCTGAAACATTTGTTTGGACAACCCAAATTAAATGCCAAACAAACTAGATGACTTGAATTTCTGAGTGAGTATGAATTTGAAATTAAGCACATCGAAGACAAGGAAATTCAAGTGGCTGATGCACTCAACCAGAGAACTCTTGAAGGGCATATTGCAGCCATTAGTATGTACATGATTGATTTGAAAGATAACATTATTGAAACAACAAATTTAGATCTACATTATTTGAAAATAAAAGAAACATTACAACAACGTCATTTTCAACAGAAATTTAATTTTTATGAGTTGAAAGAAGATGGAATTCTCAAGTACAAAGGAAAAGTATATGTGTCGAATTCCAATGAGTTGGAAAATGCAGTGCTTAAGGAAATGCACAATGTGTCATATGTTGAGCACCCAAGATATCAAAAGATAATTGCAGTTGTAATAAGCCAATACTTTTGGGAAGGAATGAAGAAATAAGTAGCTAATTACATAGCTAGACGTGTAGAGTGCCAAAAATTGAAGACCAAACACAAATATCTGGTGGGGTTATTACAACCATTTCTCATTCCAGAATGGAAGTGGGAAGTTTTTATAGTGGATTTTATTACTAAGCTACCTAGAAAAGTGAAGAAACATGATTCCATCATGGTGGTGGTGGATAAATTAACAAAGGTAGCACATTTTATTCCAGTGAATACTACGCACACGACATCAAATATTGTGGATATCTATATGAAAGAAGTTGTCAGGTACATGGGATGCCTAAGGCAGAAGTTTCAAATAAATATCCAAAGTTTACTTCTAATTTTTCGAAGGGTTTTTTCTAAGGATTTGGGACAAATATAAATCTCAGTACAACGTATCACCCAGAGTCATATGGGAAAATAAAGAGGAATTATAGAATAATTGAATATATTCTTAGAACGTATGTGATGGATCAACCATCAAAGTGCAGGGATTATCTCCACTTAGTGGAATTTTCATACAATAATGGATGTCGAGCCTCATTAAAAATGAGTTAGTTTGAAGCATTGTATGGAAGGAAGTGTAACACATCAATGGGTTGGGATAACCCAATGGACAAAAAAGTTGTTGGGCCATATTTTTTAAAGGAAATGGAAGAGTAGATGAAAAATTTCAAAAACAATTTAAAGGCTTCCCCGAATGCACAGAAATGTTACGCAGATAAGATTAGAGTCTTTAGATATTTTAAAGTGGGCAATCATGTATTTTTAAAAGTGAAGGAAAAAACAAGTTCTCTAATATTAGGAAGTTTCCCAAAGTTGACAGCGAGATATTATGGAACTTTTGAAATATTAGAAAATATAGGGCCAATTGCATACATGCTAGCATTTCCTACATACATGAGAGCACATAATGTATTTCATGTATATTTATTAAATAAATATGTGCCAAACCCTAACCACATAATTGATTGGAATGTGATCCAGGTGGAGCACGAAGGGGATTTCTAGGTGGAACTGTTACACATCCTGAACCGAAAATTCAAAGTTCTTAGGAACAAATACATAGGGTTGGTAAAGGTTCAATGGAACTGTTACAGTCCTAAAGATGTTATGTGAGAGAATGAAGAAAACATATAGGAATAATACCTGAAAATGTTTGACAATTTTGAAGAAAAAAGAATGCAAGACTCTGTTTTGAGAAGTTAGAGTTCTGGAACCACATCTCAAAATCCTAGCCAGCTATTTTGGGGACCCTGATAAATGAATGTAACATTCCTTGGATTAGCCATGATAAACCAATGGTGCATTCCTTGAGTCTACAATGTTATGTACCAAATATATGAATAATAAAATCACCACAAAGATTCAAACAACAATATAGAAAAATGTCCAATTTATTATTATCAAACTCTTAGGGTAGGGAAACACCATACAATGGATACTCTCCTGTTCAGTTGCCTCTTTGAAGGGGAAACCTTCTAATGAGCTACATGCTCTAAATACAAACTTCTCTTATTGTCCCCATTACATTGCTCGAATCCCTCTATATAGTTCCATGAACCACCTAAGAACATTCTAGAATAGGAACCTTATAGAAGTGAATCCACATAGATCCACATTGATTGATTCATGGTTATGTTTTGTCATAACATAGCTCCACTATGTATTTTTCATGGATGTGATCAGTTCATTTCATGGAGGTATGGATCCACATTGTATCTTTGGTCGCCAGATCCTTAGTCAGTATTTTTATGGATCCACGGTGTATTGGTCGGTGGTCATTCTTTGATTCATATCATATTCCAAGCATAGGTATGCCTATGGAACATATATTAATACTATTTGATGATCGTTCATAGCTTCTGCCAGGTTCTCCCACTCCAACATCCTTGCATTGAATAATTTGTAATGTGTTTCAGCCATCAATTTCTCTTCTGACCTCACACTTTATGGGGGAATATGTTACACACCATAATTTCACACCTAGGTATCTCACCCTAAGTGTCATAAGTGTTGCAAAGTGACATATGCACTTGGTAAGTGTCACATGCAATGTCGCAAGTTTCATATGCACCTTCCCAAGTGTCTGATTCACTTTGTTTGGTGTCGCCACCCCTTGGTACCATGAAAATAGTTTTCCATAACCACTAAGTCATATGGGAGGAGGAAAACCATCATTTCAAGGTCAAAACACACTTTTTCCTTGGAAAATTTGACCTTGTTTTGAGAATTTATGAATGGTGGGGGCCCCCTGGCCATGCTGGGGGAGGGCCATGGTGCCCCCTCTTCCATGTTATGGGTGTATATCACTATGGGGGAGCTCCATTCTTGTTGAAGGAAAAGGGGGATCTCCTCCACCTAATTCTATGGGCCATCTCTCTCAGATAGGGTTGGTTATGTTCGACCCCCATACTTTGGCTTCAACTTAGGATCTGATCCAAAACTAAAGGAGCCATATCCTCAACCATATCCCTCATTTTCTCATGGTGTTTGTGCCTCTCAAGACTATATATTGAGGGATTTACAAGGTGAAAGGAGGTTGGTAATCAGTCAGAGTATCATGATTTTGATCTTTGTATATTAATGCAAGGGGGTGGACGAGGATATATTGGAGATGCTACTCTTGCATCAATCGTGGTATTTAAGTGTTCTCTTTTGGTTCTCATTTGAATATACTTGGACTATTTCCTTCAATATTGTGTATTCTTGCATATGCTTATCTACTGTTGCTTCAATCTTCATAGATAAATTTGTTTTACCTAATAAACTAGAGTAGGAGATAGTCATTTCTCTTTGCTTCCCATTGCAGGTATCAAGTTGTGCCAGGTAGTTTGAATATCAATCTCATGGATTGCAAGCGACGAGGACAAACTTTGAAAAAATGTACATCATGTGCTTTCTCCTTCTCTCTTTCTGATTGGTTAAAATGATTTTAAAGGGATGTTAGTTTCCATTTGTAGTGTTTCTGTCTTGGTATAGGGGTCTGGTAATCCAAGGGATATTTCACCTGTCCTCAGGAGAAATATTTCATAACACCTTCACCCCCCCCCCACTACCTCTCTAGCTACACTATATTCCATCCCCCTTNAACATAGCTCCACTATGTATTTTTCATGGATGTGATCAGTTCATTTCATGGAGGTATGGATCCACATTGTATCTTTGGTCGCCATATCCTTAGTCATTATTTTTATGGATCCACGGTGTATTGGTCGGTGGTCATTCTTTGATTCATATCATATTCCAAGCATAGGTATGCCTATGGAACATATATTAATACTATTTGATGATTGTTCACAGCTTCTGCCAGGTTCTCCCACTCCAACATCCTTGCATTGAATAATTTGTAATGTGTTTCAACCATCAATTTTTCTTCTGACCTCACACTTTATGGGGGAATATGTTACACACCATGATTTCACACCTAGGTATCTCACCCTAAGTGTCATAAGTGCTGCAAAGTGACATATGCACTTGGTAAGTGTCACATGCACTGTCGCAAGTTTCATATGCACCTTCCCAAGTGTCTCATTCACTTTGTTCGGTGTCACCACCCCTTGGTACCATGAAAATAGTTTTCCATGACCACTAAGTCATATGGGAGGAGGAAAACCATCATTTCAAGGTCAAAACACACTTTTTCCTTGGAAAATTTGACCTTGTTTTGAGAATTTATGAATGGTGGGGGCCCCCTGGCCATGCTGGGGGAGGGCCATGGTGCCCCCTCTGCCATGTTATGGGTATATATCACTATGGGGGAGCTCCATTCTTGTTGAGGGAAAAGGTGGATCTCCTCCACCTAATTCTATGGGCCATCTCTCTCAGATAGGGTTAGTTATGTTCAACCCCCATACTTTGGCTTCAACTTAGAATCTGATCCAAAACTAAAGGAGCCATATCCTCAACCATATCCCTCATTTTCTCATGGTGGTTGTGCCTCTCAAGACTATATATTGAGGGATTTCCAAGGTGAAAGGAGGTTGGTAATCAGTCAAAGTATCATGATTTTGATCTTTGTATATTAATGCAAGGGGGTGGACGAGGATATATTGGAGATGCTACTCTTGCATCAATCATGGTATTTAAGTGTTCTCTTTTGGTTCTCATTTGAATATACTTGGACTATTTCCTTCAATATTGTGTATTCTTGCATATGCTTATCTACTGTTGCTTCAATCTTCATAGATGAATTTGTTTTACCTAATAAACTAGAGTAGGAGATAGTCATTTCTCTTTGCTTCCCATTGCAGGTATCAAGTTGTGCCAGGTAGTTTGAATATCAATCTCACGGATTGCAAGCGATGAGGACAAACTTTGAAAAAATGTACATCATGCGCTTTCTTCTTCTCTCTTTCTGATTGGTTAAAATGATTTTAAAGGGATGTTAGTTTCCATTTGTAGTGTTTTTGTCTTGGTATAGGGGTCTGGTAATCCAAGGGATATTTCACTTGTCCTCAGGAGAAATATTTCATAACACCTTCACCCCCCCCACTACCTCTCTAGCTACACTATATTCCATCCCCCTTGTGAAAACGTTGTCCTCAACACTTTTTATGAGGATGTACAACCATATACCAGGGTCCTATGGATAAGTGTGGACCATAGTGTTGAAGTAGGCTGGTGAACCAAGGCCCCATGTAGAAATGCGAGCCACCATAATGAAGTAGTCCAACCTCCACTATAAACATGGGTCCCATGTCCAAGTGCTTAGGTGAAATCCACGCTGAAGATACATGAACTCAATAGGCAGTTGAAATGATGCTCCAAAAATTGACACTCGTCATGCAGATCCAAATATGGAGAACTGGATAAAACATCATCCACCAATATTGGAGAATAATAAAATTGAATATTAATATGCATGAAAGGATCTTTTCTACTCTCCAATAGGTGCTTTACATGAGGTGGAGTAAATTCATCAAATAGAAGATGGAAGTGGTTGTCATCCCAAAAATTCCAACTATCCATATACCAATCCTCAAAATCGGCCTCAAAATCATACCAAGAATATACTTCTTGATTATATTCATCCCTGATGTCTACCATAATATATCCCTAATGTATTTTAGCCAAGGACCTTCGAATATTGTGACAATTGTCCCTGATGTCTTGTAGACCATATTGCATATGGTTCCCAAGGGATTCAAACTTCCGCAGAAATCCCATGAGGATTTGAGAGAAAATATCCATTGAAAAAAGCACATATAATATACCAAAATAAATATATTAAAGTGATCTATCCAATGACATTGATCTGGTAGCAGTCTAAGCACTTTGTGAAAAGTTATGAGCTCTGTAGTCCCATTGTTGTCACAAGGACCCTAGAAAATGACCGATTTTAAATCAACGATATCTTCTCTTCCAGAGATCCAATTTGGACTATTTTTTTTTTTGTGGGATATTTTTGAGAGGAAATCAGAACTAGAATTTTCTTGGGAAAAGTCATCCCTCGGTGCTACAAAAATGATCAAAATTGCATGGCTGTCCACGAAAAATTTCAAAAAATGAACACATTTTAAAATGATGATATCTTTACTTTCTAGACTCCATTTCAAATGATTTGTTTTTTGTATTTGGTTGTTTCTCCTAGAGGAACTCATATCTACACCAAGTTTATGCAAATTCCACACAAAAAGGTACAAATGTTTTCCAGAGCATCACGACCATCTTTTATTTCCTTGAAAAAATATGCAAAAATAGAGAAAACAAATTGCCCCTTTTGTGGCAGAAGAAAGTGCTCTGATACCAATTGTTAAGTACCAAATACCTGAATATAAAATACTACAATATATCCACATAAATATAGAAAAATATCCACTTTATTATTATAAAACCATTAGGGTACGACAACACCATACACTAGATCCTATTACAGAAGGGATCCTCTCCTATTCACTTGCCTTTTCGAGGGGGAAACCTCCTAATGATATAAACACTGCAAATACAATAATTATTCTTATTCTTTCCTCCATTACATTGCGTGAACCCCTTTACATAGTGCTACGAACCACCAAAGAACATTCTAGAGGAGGAACCTTTTAGAAGTGGAACCTTGTAAGAAGTCCTCTTACATTTATTATGTTCACATTAATATATCTAACTACCATAGTGGGACTTATTTAATAATATAGTGGACCTAGTCCACCTTAAATTGAATGAATTCCAAAATTATGACTATGGGCCCTTTAGGCCCCCCACTATCTCTCTATCTACATTACATATTGGACTAGGTCCACTATATTATTAAATAAGGCCCACTATAGTAGTTAGATATATTAATGTGAACATAATAAATGCAAGATGACTTTTTAGAAGGTTCCTCCTATATAATGTTCTGCGGTGGTTCATAACATTATATAATGGATCCAAAAAGAACAAGAATTATCGTATTTGGAGCATGTATCTCATTAGGAGGTTTCCCCCTCGAAGAGGAAAGTGAAAAAGAGAGGATCCCTTTTGTAATAGTATCTATTGTATGGTGTTTCCATAACCTAAGGGTTTTATAATAATAAAGTGTATATTTTTCTATATTGCTCTGTGGATACATTATGGTATGTTGTATTCAAGTCTTTGGTACTTAACACATGAGTTGGGAGGAACAAGAGAGTATGATTGGAACTATTGTTGAAGTTGTGAAATTGCGAAATTTTATTTTCACTGGGGACGACAGACAATTGCAAGGGAGGGGGAATCTAACATCTCCACAATAATCCCTAGTTTAATTAATGTTTAATGTAGATATAATATGTAGCCATGACCAAGCGATGTAAAATGCGAATTTTATTTCTATGATTTAATAATAAAAATGTGATGCCAACTGCTAAGAGTACAGGGACAAAGATGGGGGATAAATCAATACATGAGAGGGGGGAGGGTCTAATAGAATGGCCATGAGGGGTTTGTAACAGACCTGTCCCCTAAGTACCTTTTTAAGGAATGGGGTATTAAAGTTTCGCTTCTTTTATCCACCTTAAATATTCTCTATCACAACTCCATCCTATTTTACTCATCAAGACATTTCCAACGACAGTAAATTCACTCAGATTTGATGTCTGGAAAGAAAGCTATGAACTCCCAAAGTTCTTGGGTTTTCATAGAGAACATCTTTCTTACTATCATGTGGAATCCATGTAACATTTCATTGTTCATGCCAGCTGATGTGGAAACACTCGGGTCATGACGTGGCACTAGCCTAACCTACCATGATGGAATCCTAGTCAGCTCATCATCATGTTTGTAATGGAAATATGTCATCCTAATGGCATCATAGCCTCCCTGTTGTATTCACATACATGTGGGCGGTGGTATTGTAGAATCATGGTCTATATTCATACTCTTCATGAGATTGCCCCCAGCACTTAACTTTTTTTTCCTTCACGAACTCATGAACTTGTGGACTCCCCAATGCAAAATCCTTCCCTTCATAAGTTCATCCAAAGAGGCTCAACACTTAGCCACTTTTCCATCTATGAAGACTCATGGAATCATGGACGTATAGTTATGTACCTCCTCTTCATAAGTTCATCTGAAAGCCTCACACTTAGATTATTTTTCCTTTCCTAAGTCTACCCAAAAAGTATCAACACTTAAAGTATTTTTCCATATACATGAACTCACAAACTCATGGACTCGAAGACTCATAAATGCATATTTTTTCCTTTCATAAGTCTACCTAAAAAATCTCACACTTACATTATTTTTCCATCTATGTGGACTCATGGACACACGAACGAAGAATTATTCCCTTCATAAGTTCGTTCGAAGAGTCTCAACACTTAGCAACTTTTCCCTCTACGCGGACTCGTGGACTCGCAGACATACAATTATGTACCTTCTCTTGTCAGTGTCTAAGGTCTTTCATGTCGATCAATGACCAATATCACATCTCATATGTACTTTGATCAATGGTCGATATCTTTCAAAATTTTGATCTGACGTGCAAGGCTAAAACAAAGGTCTAAGACATAGTTCACCCAAGGGGCCTGTGCTATGACCCACTGAACAATTACGTGTTTCCATTCATAGGCTGATACCTATCAACTTCTAGATACATTGGCATTTCATGTCATTATGGTACATCATTCTGACGTTACCTCTCCTTAAAATATCGCTTAAATGAGACCACAACAATCTATAACAGAGGTTAATCCCCGATTAACGATCTAGATTAAGTCAGGTACATTCTCTACATGCATGGTAACTTGTCCCGATGGAGGGTCTGGATCTATTCGCTCCACCGATCCAATGGTTTTGATTCCTTCGAGATCAAAACATGGTTTTTCAAAAGATTCAAGACTTAGACAATTCAAGGATTTTTCTTTGGGCTCTTTCCCTTACATTCAACTATTAACTTATGATCCTAATTTCCATTCAAGGATTTCCCATCAAAATGATGGATATATATATATATATAT
>JASDQU010242713.1:0-11495 GCA_032191745.1 Picea mariana
GTAAAAACCAAGAAAACTTATGGCCTAAGTGCAAATCGCAAAGAGTCACTTTAAAAATCACACACAAGCAAATTAAAAATGGACTCTCACACTTGTCTAAAAACCGTATAAAAAGAAAATTTTGAGGAAAACTTCTTAATGAAAAAGAAAGATATTGTTGTGATCAAACCTAACTTACTGACCGCTATGACAGAGACCCAAAAACCTGAGAGTTATAACTCTTATCACAGGAAAGGATGACTACCTCACCTTCAAAAAAAAATTTCTCCACAAGCACACTGTTGACAGTTCAACAGCAAGCATGTGCACGCGAGCTGTGTAAAGTCAGAGCGCGTGTACACGCGTTCTGGCCTTGTACAGGCCGCGTGTATCTCTGAAACTCTAAGACAAATGAAAAGCCAAGAAATCTGGCCCAGGCAGAGACTACCGGTACTGAGAACCAGGATCTCTTGAAGACTCAGATACTTACTTTAACAGAAAAAAGAAAACAATTCAAGGAAAATTTCGTAGAACAAACCAATATGAGGTGAAACCTAAGCTATAGATTGCAAACAACAAAGACTAGAAAGAGTTCCAAAAACCCCTGAGAGGGATTATTTCTAACAGAGGAGAGGATGACTGCCTCTCTAAAAGAAATTTCTTGGAATCATACACGCAACTGACACTTCCTCAACTAGCGTGTACACATGGGATGTGAGAAGGTAGGGCGCGGGTACATGCGTGCAGACCTTATACAAGCCATGTGTACCTCTGTGAGTCTCGGAAAAAAAATGCAGTCAAGCAAAGAAACAGAGATAACTAGTATGGAAGACCAAAATTTCTGTTAGCTCAGACTTTTACAGAAACTTTAAAAACAGGAAATGAAACCAGTTCTTAAAAATACCCAAGAAAAAACATTCCCAGAAACCCTAGAGATCCCCAGTATGGTCGCCAATTATGTTGTGGGTGGAAAATCCCTCCTACGGACTAGCACTAAGGGTTTTATCATGCATGCAGAAATGACCTAAATATTCTTACTTTTTACTATCATCCCATGCCTAAACCCCATTACTCATATGTAAATACAAGGCTCAAGAGATTAAGTTGACGTACCTTATTCTTCGTGTTTGATGTCGATCCCTTTTTGCACTTGTTCATTCTTTGACTACAACTCTCCTCCCAATGCTGACCTACATTCACTAAAGACAAACAAAGAACTGCACATTCATTTGATCTACGAACTAACGGGTTATAGATTTAATCAATCATACAGTCAATATTCCAATAATGACAATCTCATATGGCGGGACTGGAAAAGCAATTCTTTTATTAACTTCACAATGATACCTTACAATGATAAATTCGGCTACTACTCCTCGATCCTGGTCCTGGGCTCTTCTTCCACTGTCTTCCCACTGCTTTGATCTATACTTCTCTTTGCACAAGGATGGCTAAAGGTTGGGACAAAGGGAATGCTCAATCGGGTATAGTTTCTTTACTATGATTCTCCTCCTTTCAAATGGGACCCCTAACCCTTCTTTTATAGGCTAGAAGAAGCTAGGTATTTGATCGAGTGACCGGCCATGCATGGCCAAAAGGTTTAGTTAACTTACCCAAAGATGTGTGTTTCGTCAACAACTTTCATTTTTCCATGCTTTTGTAGGTACACACGGGTTGTCTTGGGTCAGATAGCATGTACACGCGTGCAGTAATGAAGCAGGGCGCATGGGCCTTTATAAAAGGGGTTTTTAAGAAGAGTTGTTCAGCAGTGTTTTGGCAAAGAAGGAATCTGAGATGGCCTGATGCCAGGTAAGCATGTCTGGTGCAAATTAGGGTTATAACACCTAGGCCCACATGACCCGTGTTTTCAAGGCTTCACTAGACTATCCTTCCTTCTTTTCCATGAGGTGCTCCAAAGCATCCGTTGGTGTCTTCTTCCACTTATTGAGTTGTCCACGATCCATATTCTTTGATGCTTTATCTTCCTTGATATTCTCTTTCAACGGCTTTCTTTTTCTTACTTCATTCCTTCTTTTCTGCTTCTTTACCCTCTTCAACCCTTCCTCGGTTTGTGTGTCTTCCGCGCACTTTGTACTTCATCTTTCTTCTTCCTTAATCTTATATCTGTTCCTTAATACATAACCAAGGGCCAACAGGCCCCCAACACTCACCTGTGACTCGTCCCGAGTCACTACAGGGTTGAACCCTATGTATCACTTCGACTGCATACTGTGTGGAGCAGCATGTGCTTTCTTCTCTGTTCCTCCCTATCGTGTGCAGACTGTCTTTTCTGTGTCTGGTACCCAGTTTCAACTACACCTAGTACCTAGACCCTTCTTCCTGTGTTTTTACTGAGAGTTGTGAGGCAGTTGGTTGTCATAATATAGTTTCAACCAGCTCCCATTTACCAAACCATCTTTCCATTCTCCATTAAGGGTCTTCAACTACGCAGCTCCTCCTTTTGTGACATAGGAAACTTCGAATGGTCCGAGCCAATGTGTCATGAACTTCCATGGATGCTTCATGAACTTGCTATCATATAACAGTACCAAATCTCCTTGCTTAAATTATTTCTTCTTGATATGTTTATCATGGTAATCCTTTTCTCATTCTTTTTTTACCTGTTGATGAAATCCTGCAATGAACCTGTCTTCCTCTACTTCCATCAACTGTGCAAGCCTCTCTTCAACAGTGCCAGTGTCATCCATACCTATAAATGTTGCAATTCTTAAACTAGGAACCAAATATTCCATCGGTACTACTACTTCCTAACATAAACTAGCTTAAAGGGAGTCTGCGTTGTTAATTTTTTGCAAGTAGTTCTATAAGCCTATAATACTGCTGGAATTCTTAAATCCCAATCATCTTTGTTAACACTGCAAATCTTAGTCAGCATTGTCTCCAAGATCTTATTGAAGGCTTCGACTGTGTCATTCGCTTGTGGGTGGTATGGAGTGCTCTTCTGATGGTGAACTTCAAACTCCTGAGTCAAGGCTTCGATGGTTTTGTTGATGAAGTGTGCTCCTTGATCACTCATAAGGATCTTTGGGCATCCAAATTTGGTTATGATATCCTCAAAAATGAATTGCGCAGTTGTAGCTGCAATACAATCCTTAACTGCTCTTGCTTCTGCCCATCTGGTCAAATATTCTATAGCAGTGATATTGTATCGAGCTCATGTGCGCTTCCATGGTGGGTTGATAGGTCCCACAAAGTCAATAGCCGATTTCTCAAATTCCTGTAGAGTTAACTGGGGTACTAAAGGCATCTCATCCCTTCTAGAAGACTTCCCTATCATTTGGCATATGTCGCAGGCTCTGTAGTATTCTTTAGCATCCTTATGTAAAGTAGGCCACCAGAGGCCAGCTCTGAGAACCTTTTGTGTTGTTTCTTTCCCTGCATAATGTCCTCCCGTGATGCCTTTGTGTGCTTCTGCAAGAATCAATGGTCTTTCTACCTTCATAATGCATCTCCTCAAGATCTCATATGGTCCCATCTTGTATAATTGTCCAGCTATAAGTTGAAAATATGCAGCACAGAATACCAATTGTTTCTTCTGAATGATTGTATATTCACAAGGTTCCATTCATGTGGACAGGAAATGGACTATCTCGACGAAGTGATCATCGACCTTTTTGATGGCCAACAACTGTGCATCTGGGAGTGTATCCTCCAAACTAGTAGGGTCCTCTCCATTTTCTAACCTGGATAAGTGGTCAGGTCCTTTATTCAGTCTTCCTGGCTTGACCACGATATCAAAGTCATACTCTTGAAATAGTAGTATCCATCTGCATATTCTTCCCCCCAACACTGGCTTTTTGACTAAGTACTTTAATGCAGAATGATCAGTGAACATCGTAAAATGTCCTCCCAGCAAGTAGTGTCTAAACTTTTGCAGTGCATACACCATAGCTAAGCCTTCTCTTTCAGTGGTAGTATAATTCCTTTCAGATGTAGAAAGCTTCCTGCTTGCAAAGGCTATAGGGTGGTCAATATCTCCTGATCCTATTTGTGCTAATACTGCTCCTAATGCAATGGATGAAGCATCAACATGAACATTGAACTCCTTGCTCCAATCTAGAAAAACCAAGATAGGCGCAGTGACCATTTTCTGCTTTAGTGTGTCGAAGCTTTGTTGGCATTCCTTTGTCCATTGAAACTTACTATCCTTCTTTAGTAGCTTCTCCATAGGTGTTGTTATCTGTGCATAACCCTTGATAAATTTCTTGTAATATCCAGTGTGTCCTAATGCAGTGTGCAGCTATCTAACTAAAGTAGGGGGAGGTAGATCAACAATGATAGAAATCTTGGAAGGATCTACCAACAACCCATGTTTTCACACAATATGTCCTAACAGCACTCCAAAAGGTGAAAATAAAATACATTTCTTCAGATTCAGGGCAATCTGACATTGCCTAAACTTATCTAACATTAATCTCAAACATTCAATATTATCTTTCATTAGGCTAAAAATGGTCCAATCATCAAAGTATGGTTCCAAAAACTTGGGTAAAAAGTCCTTAAATGCTTCGACCACCACCCTGGAAAATATAGTTGGTGCATTCTTCAAGCCAAAAGGCATCACAGTGTACTGAAACGAACCCCATTATGTTTCAAATGTGGTCTTATCGGTCTTCCTTAGCAATTATGATCTGGTGATAGCCTGGAAATCCATCTGTAAATGAATAGACTTTTTGTCCTCCTACATTATCTAGGACTTCATCAGTAAAAGGTGTAGGGAATAGATCATGTAAACATGCATCATTCAACTTCCTTAGGTCCACACAGATCCCGATTTCTCCTTACTTCTTATCCTAGATCACCATAGGGCTGATCCATTCAGATTCTTCAACTAGTTCTATGATTCCTAGTTCCAAAATTCTATCTAATTCAATCTTAACTTTCTGCTTGTACTTAGGATTCAGTCTGTAAGGTCTCTGCTTGATAGGTTTTGCATCTGGTCTCAAAGGGATCTTCATTTCTCCCATGGACCCTTTTATGCCCTTCATGTCTGTGAACTTGGTTGGAAACAAGTCGTAATACTCATGCAATAGTTCTGTAATCTTACTAATAGTAGCATCATCCCAATAGTCTCCAACATTAGCCAATTTAGGTGTTTGCTCTGTTCCAATATTAACCTTCTTAATTTTAATAGGTTACCCAATAAAAGGTAATTCAATTCCTGGCCCTTCTATGTCTCACTGTCCTTCAGTTTCTGCAATGTTTACATCCCTAGGGTCATCATCTTCATCAACATTAATATTATAACAATCTTGTAACGACTGAAGGGGCGCAATCCATTCATCTTCTTCTTGCTCAAAAAGTGGGGTTAGGTGCCTCCTCAAAGACCTTCTGTCTTACAATTTGTAAAGCCTGATCTACTATGGGGTATTGACTTTCAAGTAGGAATGTAGCTATAAAGTTTTGGTTCAAAACATACCAATCTGCAGTGGCTAAGCGCAGTTCTTCTTGAAGATACCAGTTGATATGCGTAGTATCTAAGGTGTTAATGAACTTATGTACCCATTGTTCCTTGGGAATGTTACTCCATGCCTTTTCACAACTTCGCATATGGTCCATAGGACAACTCTGACCTATGTATCGAACCTTTCTTCCTTCATCTTGGTCTGAAAAGCGTACTATCAATAAGGTGCGACATTGCACCCACTCTGTGATGTTCTTCTTATGTGTTCCCCACCATCTAGTTGGTGTTGCTTTTAAGGCTTCATCCATTGCCAACATCCTCTATTGTGCTGGTACAATTCTCTCAAATTCCATTAGAAATGTCTCTAAATGATTCAACCCATCAAATGTAGGAATATTAGTTACTTATGTGCCAATCCGGTGAACTGTCTTGGTAAATCTGGCACACCTCCGAGTAGAGACTTCATACATTCTGTTCTGCCAATTTTCCAATGCTTCTTCCGAGTCGAATGAACATGCACTCTCACTTCGCCAACTTAGGTTTCCATCTGTTGTAGGATTAATATAATCTTGTTGTTAGTTTATAGATGTTCTCTAACCATATGCACGGTCTTCTTGTCTTATAAGTTCTGTGTATCTGCGACCTTCGTCAGGATCAAGGGGTGCAATGACCTTAAGGCCGTTACCCTCAAATGTCATTCTTCTCTTTTTTAGTTCAACAATAGTCAGATTGTTGAAAGCCCAATCAATTCCTAACAACGCAGGATAAGGACAGTTATCATCAACAATCTCAATAACTTCAAAGTTTGCAAATGTTTTTACCCCGTCGATGTCCAAATGGACATGCTCTAGTCTTCCAAAGGGGCTCGCCGCCTGCTAATTAGCCATTCTAATCCTGATAGGAGATTAAATCAACTTAGGTTTTCCCATCAGTGCCCAAGTCTACTTCGTCATAACATTTACTTCTGATCCCAGGTCGAGGACCACATAGCCCATGTCGTAGTCTCCAATCTGAGCACTAAGGTGCAGTTCCTTGTTTGTCCTCCTTTTCGTAGTTACTTGATTCATAGCTCTACTCAGTAGAGGATCTATTCTTCCAACTTCATACTGTCTTACGAGGTGTTGTAGTTTCTGCACAACTTTTTCATCTTTAATCAAATTGATACAAGTATACAAGAAGTCCATAAGCTTGCTTACCTCTTTTCCTTGTCTAGCTAGGGTAGACTGATCAAACATTGGTGGCATTTCACATTCCCTTACTTCTAGTTGTGCCCTAGATGAAGAATCTTGTTCTCCTACAAATTATTTCCTTGCTTCTTCAAAATTATGTTTTTCTCTCCTTGAATCAAATAATTGTGCCTTCTCTGCAGCTCTTATGATCCCTAATCCATCTATAGTCTTTCCTGGAGTCACCCGATCTTCTCTTGTAACAACACCTCCTTTAGTAATAGCAGTGACTCTGGGATCCTCCCTACGAGGTTCTGTTGATATTAGTTGAACTTGATGGTTTCCACCTCGTCTTTCCTGAAGTTTTGCTAACAATATTGGACAGTCTTCAATGACATGGTTGAATGAATTACAATAGTTGCAAGTAGTACAAGGGTTTTGACAATCCCTTGCCAAATTTCCTGGCTGTGTGCATCTATAGCAAATAATCTGACCTCGACCTCAACCCATACCTCCACCTCATCCTCTTCCTCTGAATCCACCACGAGGGTTGAAGTTTCCTCTTCCTGGGGAGTTGAACTATGCACTATTTCCTTCTGACTATAATTCTCCTTGAATTCTATATGTATCCCTTAACCTTTCATGCATGAGTTCATAAGCCCTACAATCCTTCTCATCATGCCCCACAGATTTGCAGAATGTACAATAAAGATTGGTAGGTGTCTGGACATATTTCAGCATATAATAACATTCACCAAGGCGATGTCTATTTCTACATACCTCGCACCAAGGTATAGTAGCCTGATTCAATGGTTAGGGGATCCAGAGGCCAAGTATTCATTAAATAAGGGACATTGCTCTTTTTCATGGCCCTTTGATTTACATATGATACACCAGATATCTTCTCTTTTCTCTTTTCCTTTGTCCTTCTTCATATCTTCGACCTGTAAAGATAAACTAGTTAATTGATTCAAGATATGGCTCATACCTGGACTAGATTATCCTACAGCGGTTGCTTCTACTTTCATGGCAATCTCCAATGCTTCAGCCTGTGAAGCAACCTTCTATTGAATCAGAGGGACTCTGATGTGTGGCGGGAGGGCAGCGATGAACCACTCCTTATGCTATGCATCTGGAATCTGAAAACTTAAATGGCTTGTCAAGGTCTTAAACCTCTGATCAAATTCCCAAACAGGTTTATTTACCTTCTGATTGATCTCCTTCAACTTTGTAATACACTGTGACTCCGATTTAGGATTCTTGAACTTTGCACTCAACGCAGTCTTAATGACATTCAGTGGTTTAGGTTGTGCAGATCCTAAAGCAAATTTCATATACCAGCTCAGGGCGCAGTCCCTCAAGGTAGTACTAAATTGAGATTTCTTAACAGCTTCGTCGGTGACTTGCTTAATGCTCCATACAGCTTCACATAGGAACTAGTGTTGGTTAGGATCCTAAGATCCATCGCCTCTAAAAATAGGTAGCCTCATTTCATCTACCATAGATCTTCCTTGGTTTCTTGACAGAGTATGTACTAAACTGCTTGTAACAGTACTCTGATTGCTCTGATTACTCTGATTACTCTAATTACTTTGATTACCTAATGTTGCTAAAACAACAGGAGGAGTAATAATACTTACTTTGGAAGTAGGTGCAGTCCCTGAAGTCTATGGTTCTTCTTGGCGAAGTTCTCCAGTATCTACTTCCTCTACCCTTGAGAACTCTGAA
Source organism: Picea mariana (assembly GCA_032191745.1). Lineage (NCBI taxonomy): Eukaryota > Viridiplantae > Streptophyta > Pinopsida > Pinales > Pinaceae > Picea > Picea mariana. The sequence continues at coordinate 8,299 of JASDQU010242713.1, forward strand.
TACTCCCCATCTGATCTCCCTACTTCTCCATTATAGAAATCCTCATCGTGTGCCAATGGTCCTTAACTCTGCTCAAACAACTTCGCAAGAGGAACCTTCCTGAATGATCTCCCACTTTGTGTGTGTCTGACCTTTGTGTCGTTGTCACTGTCTGAATTCTTGAACATTATCTTTAAGATCCAACTGATTACTGTATCTTCAAGATATTCTTCTCATGCAATAACATCTTAATCCTCAGCTTCAAAAAGTGTATAAAATTCCCTCTAGGTACCTTAAAGAAATACCTCTTTGCTTGGCTATATGATTCCACTCTGTCAACAACAAACTCAGTAAAATACCCTCCAATAGTGTTATCAAACCAAAGATCCACTGCTCTAGACACAATGTTATCGACTCTCCTTACTTTCTTGATCAGTGTCATTGTCCAAACCACAGGTGGTCTAGATCTGATCTCAAACTGAGTGTCTGTTAATATGGCTAACCACTCACATAACTCCTTATGAACTCCTCCAAATAAAATCTCATGTATGTCAGTAAAGATGTACCTTCCCAACCAATATTTTGTACTAATGTTAGGGTTCTCGTTATAAGCTTCGGTGAAGTCCCTTTCTTTCTTCTAACCACTTCTGAATCTCTGTCTTCAATGAAAACCACCTTGACATTCCCTCAAGAAGATCATGGTCCCGGCGATGAAACCATTTGATGGCACAGGGGCAGACCCAGGGTTCAACTCTAACAATGCACTAACAAACCCTAACTACTAGCCCTTTCGAAAACACCTGCAAAGCAGATGAAGTCTCACTCGAAGTAGCAATAAGGGGTTGCAGGACACAGGTGTCTACAACCAGAGGAAATGCAAAGGGATCTCAAAACAACAACGTAATGTAACCTACAGGGTCTTTAACAGTCTTACACTTAGCTTCGCGAAGTTAGATTATACCTTCTATCTTTCATATGGAAACAACAATGCAATAACAGTATAATCAGATAGCAAATAACACAACATCAACCACAAAGAACGACAAGATTTACGTGGTTCACCCTCTCCCTATGGATACATCCACAGAACTGTGTTTCTTGATATATTAGATGAAAACATATAGTTATATCTGTGCACTTAGTTGCAGATCCTTCTCTCTCTTCCTCTTTCTCTCCCTTCCTTGCGCACCCAGTTATAGGATCGATCTTCACACCTAGCTGAAGATACAGAATACAAGAATGCCCAATACTTCGATCTCAATGTCGCTCTCCCCCACAATAATAATCACAACCCTCTCAACTCTTCCAAACCTTTATTTATACATTACATGACTCTCAGAAAACCTTAGATCGAAGTCTAGGTATCAAAACCCTAGATCCAAAACCCTAGGTCCACATGACCTGTGTTTTCAGGGCTTCGCCAGCCTGTCCTTCCTTCTTTTCCACGAGGTGCTCCAAATCATCTGTTGGTGTCTTCTTCCACTTGTTGAGTTGTCCACGATCCATACTCTTTGATGCTTTATCTTCCTTGATATTCTCTTTCAATGGCTTGCTTTTCCTTACTTCATTCCTTCTTTTCTTCTTCTTTACCCACTTTGACCCTTCCTCGGTTTGTGTGCCTTATGCGCACTTCGTACTTCATCTTTCTTCTTCATTAATATTCTCTTTCTTCCTTAATACATAACCAAGGGTCAACAGTGCCCTTTCTCTACTCAACAATCCTTCGACTACCCCACTTCCCTTCCCAGGGTTACCAACAACATGTTGGACAAGAAGTCTCCAGGCCCTACGACTAATGCTCAACGCACTAGGGAAAAACTCTTAGAAAAACTCTCACCTAGAGAGTATGCTCACGGCTCTGAAAACCACTCCATAACAACCAATATCTCACCTAGAGATACTTCTCAGGGTCTCTCAACCTGACTCCTCGACAGTGGAATTCTGATTACATCCCCACAACTTATTACAAGCTTCCCTGGCAAATAAGCTAATAGCCATATGTTCCATACAATCCAACCCCCTTCTGCTCACGAGAGTCTTCCCACATGAAATCTCCCCCAATAATGAATCCTTTCCCCCAAGAAATAATGCAAAAAATATAATAAGGCCAACAATATATATTACATTCCTTCCACTTGACACTTGTCACCTCCAAAAGTAGCTTTAAGCCACTTGGTGACCCGTTCCCAACCCTCGGGAACTTAGGATAAAAACATATCCATAACATTACTTTTCCGAAAATATTATTAAAAATATTCCCCAAGACTTACGACCCACCCCCTTTTCCCTTTTCCGGTGGAATTGGCCCCCCATCTCTTTTCTTCTGAGTCTTTCTACGCATAACAATGCAATATTACATTAATAACCATGATTATAATTACATGGATAGGCGCATTTGCCTATTTTCATCCACGATCACCATCCTCATAATCACACATGCTCTCCAGCCTCCATATATATCCAATCATTCCCACGCACTAACCCAAGTGTGTGTGACACCGTGCAATGTGCAATACACTTTGTGTGTTGTGTTTCCTTCTTGTTTACCAACAGGGTCGATAGTTTTAGAGGGTTTTATTGGAAACATGTTCAGATCTGAAATTGGGTCAGCTAAGAAGTAGATAGAAAGAGTTATAGCCAACAAAAGATATGGCATATCAAAAACGATGTCATCTGTAACCATATGCTCAAATTCTGGAATGTGAGGAATAGGAAACTCATCAATCTATTTGGCACAATCAACAATAGGTTATTCTTTTGGAAAACCAGTTTGAACTCCACTTGCAACAAATAAAACTTCTTTGGTTGTAGAAAGGCCAGATGCAGATAAGAAGGAAACAACGTCATCATATCCAAGACCAGTATTAATGAATGGAGACCTTTGACAATCGATGATATTGTCTAAGGCTTCAGTACTCTTTTCAAAATTTAAGCTTTTATTCTTAATAGTTGTTCTCTCCAGTTCCTTTCTTAGGGAAACAATTTCAATTTCTAGCTCTTTGCAATTTTATTTCTTTTTTTTTTCCAGCTAGATTCTAAACATTTCTTCCATCCTTCTTGCCTCTTCTAACTGAACATTTAGGTTCATGATAGCATTTTATTTTTCTTCAAGGCTTTGTGACATTTTGGATTTTTAATCGTGACCCTCTTCTTCATATTTTTGTAGTTGCTCCTTTTGTTTCGAATTCTTTTTCCTAATATTCTTTATTTCACTTAAG
>JASDQU010242713.1:16065-26833 GCA_032191745.1 Picea mariana
AAAATGATCAAGAGCAGCCTGCTCTGATACCACTAATCCGGATTATTTTCGGCACGAAATGAAAGCGGAGATATAACACATAAATATTCAGAGATATTGAAAGAGAGACAACAATATAACAGAGATATAGCGGAAATATAACAAGAGTCACAGATATATAGTAATACACGATTTCTATTAATGAAATAAATGTACAGAGACTGTAAAATACAGAGTGAAAGACTCGCTAGAATGGTGGTAGCTTATCTCTGAGAAGAGATGTGACGGCTACTCGCATCCGTGAAAAGATGATTACAATGAGGCTCTGAAGGCCCTTTTACAATAAACGGAAATGCCAAAAGTCCTAAACATCCAAAAACCTAACCCTAGGAGATGAAACGCCAAAAGTCATGTGGGCCCCGTTTGGGTAAGTGAGTACATCAACTTCCCGGGTTCGTAACTTTTGCATACGATCTCCGTTTTAGGCATGTGATAGCTCGTTGGAAAGGTATCGTTGAGGAGATTCATTTTGGGGGCTCAATTATGATTTTGGCTATCATTGAGAACCTATATCTCAAAAAACCTTCATTTGGGCCCTCAAAATGGCCCCGGAAGTTAAAACCTGTTAAAAATAGTAAATTGCCAAAATTGCCAGAAAGCCATTTTGAGCCATTTGGAAAAGGTGGGTGGCCACTGATATCCACCTGTATCAGTCTTCCAACTTCTTTGATCTATACTTCTCTTTGCACAAGGATGGCTAAAGGTTGGGACGAAGGGAATGCTCAATCAGGTATAGTTTCTTTACTATGATTCTCCTCCTTTCAAATGGGACCCCTAACCCTTCTTTTATAGGCTAGAAAAAGCTAGGTATTTGGTTGAGTGACCGGCCATGCATGGCCAAAAGGTTTAGTTAACTTACCCAAAGCTGTGTGTTTTGTTAGCAACTTTCCTTTTTCCGTGCTTTTGTAGGTACACGCGGGTTGTCTTGGGTCAGATAGCGTGTACACGCGTGCAGTAATGAAGCAGGGCACATGGGCCTTTATAAAAGGGGTTTTTAAGAAGAGTTGTTCAGCAGTTTTTTGGCAAAGAAATAATCTGAGATGGCCTGATGCTAGGTAAGCATGTCTGGTGCAAATTAGGGTTATAACACCTAGGTCCACATGACCCGTGTTTTCAGGGCTTCACCGGACTATCCTTTCTTATTTTCCAGGAGGTGCTCCAAAGCATCCGTTGGTGTCTTCTTCCACTTGTTGAGTTGTCCATGATCCATATTCTTTGATGCTTTATCTTCCTTGATATTCTCTTTCAACGGCTTGCTTTTTCTTACTTCATTCCTTCTTTTCTGCTTCTTTACCCACTTTGACCCTTCCTCGGTTTGTGTGTCTTCAGCGCACTTTGCACTTCATCTTTCTTCTTCCTTAATCTTATATTTGTTCCTTAATACATAACCAAGGGCCAACAGGCCCCCAACACTCACCTATGACTCGTCCCGAGCCACTGCAGGGTTGAACCCTATGTATCACTTCGACTGCATACTATGTGGAGCAGCCTGTGCTTTCTTCTTTGTTCCTCCCTATCATGTGTAGACTATCTTTTCTGTGTCTGGTACCCAGTTTCAACTACACCTAGTACCTAGACCCTTCTTCCTGTGTTTTTACTGAGAGTTGCGAGGCAGTTGGTTGTCATAATATAGTTTCAACCGGCTCCGATTTACCAAACCATCTTTCCATTCTCCATTAAGGGTCTTGAACTGCACAGCTCCTCCTTTTGTGACATAGGCAACTTTGAATGGTCTGAGCCAATGTGTCCTGAACTTCCATGGATGCTTCATCAACTTGCTATCATATAACAGTACCAAATCTGCTTTCTTAAATTATTTCTTCTTGATATCTTTATCATGGTAAGCCTTTTCTCATTCTTTTTTAACCTGTTGATGAAATCCTGCAATGAACCTGTCTTCCTCTAGTTCCATCAACTGTGTGAGCCTCTCTTGAATAGTGCCAGTGTCATCCATACCTGTAAATGCTACAATTCTTAAACTAGGAACCAAATATTCCATAGGTACTATTGCTTCCTGACATAAACTAGCTTAAAGGGAGTCTGCGTAGTTAATTTTTTGCAAGTAGTTCTATAAGCCCATAATACTGCTAGAATTCTTAAATCCCAATCATCTTTGTTAACACTGCAAATCTTAGTCAGCACTGTCTCCAAGATCTTATTGAAGGCTTCGACTGCGTCGTTTTCCTGTGAGTGGTATGGAGTGCTCTTCTGATGGTGAACTTCAAACTCTTGAGTCAAGGCTTCGATGGTTTTGTTGATGAAGTGTGCTCCTTGATCACTCATAAGGATCTTTGGGAATCCAAATTTGGTTATGATATCCTCAAAAATGAATTGTGCAGTTGTAGTTGCAATACAATCCTTAACTTCTCTTGCTTCTGCCCATCTGGTCAAATATTCTATAGCAATGATAATGTATCGAGCTCATGTGTGCTTCCATGGTGGGTTGATAGGTCCCACAAAGTCAATAGCCCATTTATCAAATTCCTGTAGAGTTAATTGAGGTACTAAAGGCATCTCATCCCTTCTAGAAGACTTCCCTATTCTTTGGCATATGTCACAGGCTCTGTAGTATTCCTTAGCATCCTTGTGTAAAGTAGGCCACCAGAGGTCAGCTCTGAGAAACTTTTGTGTTGTTTCTTTCCCTGCATAATGTCCTCCCATGATGCCTTCATGTGCTTCTACAAGAATCAATGGTCTTTCTACCTTCATAATGCATCTCCTCAAGATCTCATATGGTCCCATCTTGTATAATTGTCCAGCTATAAGTTGAAAATATGCAGTGCGGACTACCAATTGTTTATTTTGAATGATTGTATATTCGCGAGATTCCATTCATGTGGACAGGAACTGGACTATCTCGGCGAAGTGATCATCAACTTTTTTGATGGCCAACAACTGTGCATCTGGGAGTGTATCCTCCAAACTAGTAGGGTCCTCTCCATTTTCTAACCTAGATAAGTGGTCAGGTCCTTTATTCAGTATTCCTGGCTTGACCACAATATCAAATTCATACTCTTGAAATAGTAGTAGCCATCTGCATATTCTTCCCCCCAACACTGTCTTGTTGACTAAGTACTTTAATGCAGAATGATCAGTGAACATCTTAAAATGTCCTCCCAGCAAGTAGTGTCTAAACTTTTGCAGTGCATACACCATAGCTAAGCCTTCTCTTTCAGTGGTAGTATAATTCCTTTCAGATGTAGAAAGCTCCCTGCTTGCAAAGGCTATAGGGTGGTCAATATCTCCTGCTCCTGGTTGTGCTAAGACTGCTCCTAATGCAATGGATGAAGCATCAACATGAACATTGAACTCCTTGCTCCAGTCTGGAAAAACCAAGATAGGCGCAGTGACCATTTTCTGCTTTAGTGTGTCGAAGCTTTGTTGGCATTCCTTTGTCCATTGAAACTTACTATCCTTCTTTAGTAGCTTCTCCATAGGTGTTTTTATCTGTGCATAACCCTTAATAAATTTCCTGTAATATCCAGTGTGTCCTAATGCAATGTGCAGTTGTCTAACTAAAGTAGGGGGACGTAGATCAACAATGATAGAAATCTTGGAAGGATCTACCAACAACCCTTGTTTGCACACAGTATGTCCTAATAGCACTCCAAAGGGTGAAAATAAAATACATTTCTTCATATTCAGGGCAATCTGACATTGCCTACACTTATCTAACATTAATCTCAAACATTCAATATGATCTTTCGTTAGGCTAAAAATGGTCCAATCATCAAAGTATGCTTCCAAAAACTTGTGTAAAAAGTCCTTAAATGCTTCGACCACCGCCCTAGAAAATATAGTTGGTGCATTCTTCAAGCCAAAAGGCATCACAGTGTACTGAAACGAACCCCATTCTATTTCAAATGTGGTCTTATGTCGGTGTTCCTTAGCAATTATGATCTGGTGATAGCCTAGAAATCCATCTGTAAATGAATAGACTTCTTGTCCTCCTACATTATCTAGGACTTCATCAGTAAAAGGTGTAGGGAATAGATCATGTAAACATGCATCATTCAACTTCCTTAGGTCCACACAAATCCTGATTTCTCCTGACTTCTTATCCTAGATCACCATAGAGCTGATCCATTCAGATTCTTCAACTGGTTCTATGATTCCTAGTTCCAACATTATATCTAATTCAATCTTAACTTTCTGCTTGTACTTAGGATTCAGTCTGTAAGGTCTTGCATCTAGTCTCAAAGGGATCTTCATTTCTCCCATGGACCCTTTTATGCCCTTCATGTCTGTGAACTTGGTTGGAAATGAGTCGTAATACTCATGCAATAGTTTTGTAATCTTACTAATAGTAGCATCATCCCAATAGTCTCCAACATTAGCCAATTTAGGTGTTTGCTCTGTTCCAATATTAACCTTCTTAATTTTAATAGGCTACCCAATAAAAGGTAATTCAATTCCTAGCCCTTATATGTCTCATTGTCCTTCAGTTTCTGCAATGTTTACATCCCTAGGGTCGTCATCTTCATCAACATTAATATTATAACAATCATGTAACCACTGAAGGGGCGCAGTCCATTCATCTTCTTCTTGCTCAAAAAGTGGGGTTAGGTGCCTCCTCAAAGACCTTCTATCTTACAATTTGTAAAGCTTGATCTATTGTGGGGTACTGGCTTTCAAGTAGGAATGTAGCTATAAAGTTTTGGGTCATACCATACCAATCTGTAGTGGCTAAGTGCAATTTTTCTTGAAGATACCAGTTCATAGGCATAGTATCTAAGGTGTTAATGAACTTATGTACCCATTGTTCCTTGGGAATGTTACTCCATGCCTTTTCACAACTTCGCATATGGTCTATAGGACAACTCTAACCTATGTATCGAACTTTGCATCCTTCATCTTGGTATGAAAAGAGTATTGTCAATAAGGTGTGACATTGCACCCACTCTGTGATGTTCATCTTGTGTGTTCCCCACCATCTAGTTGGTGTTGCTTTTAAGGCTTCATCCATTGCCAACATTCTCTATTGTGTTGGTACAATTATCTCAAATTCCATTAGAAATCTCTCTAAATGATTCAACCCGTCAAATGTAGGAATATTACTTACTTATGTGCCAATCCAGCGAACTATCTTGGTCAATATGGCACACCTCCGCGTAGAGACTTCATACATTCTGTTCTGTCAATTTTCCAATGCTTCTTCCGAGTCGAATGAACATGCACTCTCACTTCGCCAACTTAGGTTTTCATCTGTTGTAGGATTAATATAATCTTGTTGTTAGTTTGTAGATGTTCTCTAATCATATGCAGGGTCTTCTTCTCTTATAAGTTCTGTGTATCTGCGACCTTCGTCGGGATCAAGGGGTGTAATGACCTTAAGGCCATTACCCTCAAATGTCATTCTTCTCTTTTTTAGTTCAACAACAGTCAGATTGTTGAAAGCCCAATCAATACCTAACAACGCAGGATAAGGACAGTTATCATCAAAAATCTTAATTACTTCGAAGTCTACAAATGTTTTTACCCCATCGATGTCCAAATGGACATGCTCTAGTCTTCCAAAGGGGCTCGCTGCCTGCTGAATAGCCATTTTGAGCCTGATAGGAGATTAAAACAACTTAGGTTTTCCCATCAGTGCCCAAGTCTGCTTCGTCATAACATTTACTTATGATCCCAGGTCGAGGACCACATAGCCCACGTCGTAGTCTCCAATCTGAGCAATAAGGTGCAGTTCCTTGTTTGTCCTCCTTTTCATAGTTACTTGATTCATAGCTCTACTCAGTAGAGGATCTATTCTTCCAACTTCATACTATCTTACGAGGTGTTGTAGTTCCTGCACAACTTTTTCATCTTTAATCAAATTGATACAAGTATACAAGAAGTCCATAAGCTTGCTTACCTCTTTTCCTTGTCTAGCTAGGGCAAACTGATCAAACGCTGGTGGCATTTCACATTCCCTTACTTCTAGTTGTGCCCTAGATGAAGAATCGTGTTCTCCTACAAATTATTGCCTTGCTTCTTCAAAATTATGTTTTTCTCTCCTTGGATCAAACAATTGTGCCTTCTCTGCAGCTCTTATGATCCCTAATCCATCTATAGTCTTTCCTGGAGTCACCCGATCTTCTCTTGTAACAGTGCCTCCTTTAGTAATAACAGTGACTCTAGGATCCTCCCTACGAGGTTCTATTGATATTAGTTGAACTTGATGGTTTCCACCTCGTCTTTCCTGAAGTTTTGCTAACAATATTGGACAGTCTTCAATGACATGGTTGAATGAATTACAATAGTTGCAAGTAGTACAAGGGTTTTGACAATCCCTTACCAAATGTCCTGGCTGTGTGCATTTATAGAAAATAATCTAACCTCGACCTCAACCCATACCTCCACCTCGTCCTCTTCCTCTGCATCCACCACGAGGGTTGAAGTTTCCTCTTCCTAGGGAGTTGAACTGTGCACTATTTCCTTCTGACTATAATTCTCCTTGAATTCTATATGTATCCCTTAACCTTTCATGCATGAGTTCATAAGCCCTACAATCCTTCTCATCATGCCCCACAGATTGGCAGAATGTACAATAAAGATTGGTAGGTGTCTGGACATATTTCAGCATATAATAGCATTCACCAAGGCGATGTCTATTTCTACATACATCGCACCAAGGTATAGTAGCCTGCTTCAATGGTTAGGGAATCCAGAGGCCAAGTATTCATCAAATAAGGGACATTGCTCTTTTTCATGGCCCTCTGATTTACATATGATACACCAGATATCTTCTCTTTTCTTTTTTCCTTTGTCCTTCTTCATATCTTCGACCTGTAAAGATAAACTAGTTAATTGATTCAAGATATGGCTCATACCTGGACTAGATTATCCTACAGTGGCTGCTTCTACTTTCATGGAAATCTCCAATGCTTCAGCCTGCGAAGCGACCTTCTGTTGCATCAGAGGGACTCTGATGTGTGGAAGGAGGGCAGTGATGAACCACTCCTTATGCTATGCATCTGGAATCTGAAAACTTAAATGGCTTGTCAAGCTCTTAAACCTATGATCAAATTCCCAAACAGGTTCAGTTACCTTCTGATTGATCTCCTTCAACTTTGTAATACACTGTGACTCCGATTTAGGATTCTTGAACTTTGCACTCAATGCAGTCTTAATGACATTCAGTGTTTTAGGTTGTGTGGATCCTGAAGCAAATTTCATATACCAGCTCAGGGCGTAGTCCCTCAAGGTAGTACTAAATTGAGCTCTCTTAACAGCTTCGTTGGTGACTTTCTTAATGCTCCATACAGCTTCACATAGGAACCAGTGTTGGTCGGGATCCTGAGATCCATCGCCTCTAAAAATAGGTAGCCTCATTTCATCTACCATAGATCTTCCTTGGTTTCTTGACAAAGTATGTACTAAACTGCTTGTAACAATACTTGAATTGCTCTGATTACTCTAATTACTTTGATTACCTAATGTTGCTAAAAAAATAGGAGGAGTAATAATACTTACTTTGGTAGTAGGTGCAGTCCCTAAAGTCTATGGTTCTTCTTGGCGAAGTTCTCCAGTATCTACTTCCTCTACCCTTGAGAACTATGAATACTCCCCGTCTGATCTCCCTACTTCTCCACTGTAGAAATCCTCGTCGTGTGCCAATGGTCCGTAACTCTGCTCAAACAAGTTCGCAAGAGGAAGCTTCCTAAATGATCTCCCACTTCACGTGTGTCCAGCCTCTGTGTCATTGTCACTGTCTAAATTCTTGAACATTAGCTTTAAGATCCAACTTATTACTATATCTTCAAGATATTCTTCTCATGCAATAACATCTTAATCCTCAGCTTCAAAAAGTGTAGAAAATTCCCTCTAGGTCCCTTAAAGAAATACCTCTCTGCTTGGCTATATGATTCCACTCTTTCAACAACAAACTCACTAATATACCCTCCAATAGTGTTATCAAACCAAAGATCCACTGCTCTAGACACAATGTTATCGACTCTCCTTACTTTCTTGATCAACATCATTGTCCAAACCACAGGTGGTCTAGATCTGATCTCAAACTGAGTGTCTGTTAATATGGCTAACCACTCGCATAACTCCTTATGAACTCCTCCAAATAAAATCTCATGTATGTCAGTAAAGATGTACCTTCCCAACCAATATTTTGTACTAATGTTAGGGTTCTTTTTCTAAGCTTCGGTGAAGTCCCTTTCTTGTTCTTCTAACCACTTTTGAATCTCTGTCTTCAATGGAAACCACCTTGACATTCCCTCAAGAATATCATGGTCCCGGTGACAGAACCATTTGTTGGAACAGGGGCAGACCCAGGGTTCAACTCTAACAATTCACCAACAAACCCTAACTACTAGCCCTTTCGAAAACACCTGCAAAGCAGATGAAGTCTCACTCGAAGTAGCAATAAGGGGTTGCAGAACATAGGTGTCTACAACTAGAGAAAATGCAAAGGGATCTCAGAACAACAATGTAATGTAACCCAGAGAGTCTTTAACAGTCTTACACTTAGCTTCATGAAGTTAGCTTATACCTTCTATCTTTCATATGGAAACAACAATGCAATAACAATATAATCAGATAGCAAATAACACAACATCAACCACAAAGAACGACAAGATTTACATGGTTCACCCTCTCCCTAGGGATACATTCACAGAACTGTGTTTCTTGATATATTAGATGAAAACATACAGTTATATCTGTGCACTTAGTTGCAGATCCTTCTCTCTCTTCCTCTTTCTCTCCCTTCCCTGCGCACCCAGTTACAGGATCGATCTTCACACCCAGCTGAAGATCCAGAATACAAGAATGCACAATACTTCGATCTCAATGTCTCTCTCACCCACAATAAATTCACAACCCTCTCAACTCTTCCAAACCTTTATTTATACATTAAATGACTCTCAGAAAACCTTAGATCGAATTCTACGTATCAAAACCCTAGATCCAAAACCCTACATCCACATGACCCGTGTTTTCAAGGCTTCGCCAGTCTATCCTTCCTTCTTTTCCACGAGGTGCTCCAAATCATATGTTGGTGTCTTCTTCCACTTGTTGAGTTGTCCACGATCCATATTCTTTGATGCTTTATCTTCCTTGATATTCTCTTTCAACGGCTTGCTTTTCCTTACTTCATTCCTTCTTTTCTACTTCTTTACCCACTTTGACCCTTCCTCGGTTTGTGTGCCTTTCGCACACTTCGTACTTCATCTTTCTTCTTCATTAATCTTCTCTTTCTTCCTTAATACATAACCAAGGGCCAACAGTGCCCTGTCTCTACTAAACAGTCCTTCGACTGCCCCACTTCCCTTCCCAGGGTTACCAACAACATGTTGGACAAGAAGTCTCTAGCTTATACGACTAATGCTCAGCGCACTAGGGAAAAACTCTCACCTAGAGAGTATGCTCACAGCTCTAAAAACCACTCCATAACAACCAATATCTCACCTAGAGATACTTCTCACGGTCTCTCAACCTAACTCCTCGACAGTGGAATTCGAATTACATCCCCACAACTTATTACAAGCTTCCTTGGCAAATAAGCTAATAGCCATATGTTCCATGCAATCCAGCCCCCTTTTTCTCACGAGAGTCTTCCCACATGAAATCTCCCCCAATAATGAATCATTTCCCCCAAGAAATAATGCAAAAAATATAATAATGCCAACAATATATATTACATTCCTTCCACTTGACACTTGTCACCTCCAAAAGTAGCTTTAAGCCACTTGGTGACCCGTTCCCAACCCTTGGGAACTTAGGATAAAAACATATCCATAACATTACTTTTCCGAAAATATTATTAAAAATATTCCCCAAGACTTACGACCCACCCCCTTTTCCCTTTTCTGGTGGAATTGGCCCCCCATCTCTTTTCTTCTGAGTCTTTCTACGCATAACAATGCAATATTATATTAATAACCATGATTATAATTACATGGATATGCGCATTTGCCTATTTGCATCCACGATCACAAGCCTCATAATCACACATGCTCTCCAGCCTCCATATATATCCAATCATTCCCATGCATTAACCCAAGTGTGTGTGACACCGTGCAATGTGCAGTACACTTTGTGTGTTGTGTTTCCTTCTTGTTTACCAACGGGGTCGATAGTTTTAGAGGGTTTTATTGGAAACATGTTCAGATCTGAAATTGGGTCAGCTAAGAAGTAGATAGAAAGAGTTATAGCCAACAAAAGATATGGCATATCAAAAAACGATGTCATCTGTAACCATATGCTCAAATTCTGGAATGTGAGGAATAGGAAACTCATCAATCTATTTGGCACAATCAATAGTAGGTTATTCTTTTGGAAAACCAGTTTGAACTCCACTTGCAACAAATAAAACTGCTTTGGTTGTATAAAGGCCAGATGCAGATAAGAAGGAAGCAACGTCATCATATCCAAGACCGGTATTAATGAATGGAGACCTTTGACAATCGATGATATTGTCTAAGGCTTCAGTACTCTTTTCAAAATTTAATCTTTTATTCTTAATAGTTGTTCTCTCCAGTTCCTTTCTTAAGGAAACAATTTCAGTTTCTAGCTCTTTGCAATTTTATTTCTTTTTTTTAACAGCTAGATTCTAAACACTTCTTCCATCCTTCTTGCCTCTTCTAACTGAACATTTAGGTTCATGATAGCATTTTATTTTTCTTCAAGGCTTTGTGACATTTTGGATTTTTAATCGTGACCCTCTTCTTCATATTTTTGTAGTTGCTCCTTTTGTTTCGAATTCTTTTTCCTAATATTCTTTATTTCACTTAAG
>JASDQU010242713.1:102151-113279 GCA_032191745.1 Picea mariana
CGACTGGTACGTGGAGGAAGAATTTTCATACATCAGGTTTTTCGACACTTCTGTCCCTCCACATGCTCTACTATTATTTATACCTGATAGGCTGGCTTGTCACGAGATCACTAGACAAACCATGATTGGTGGCATAAGCAAAGAGCTTAAAGGATTTTCAAAGAAGGTATGGCCACCTTTCCCCATTCATTTAAATACCTATTCTTTATTAGATTGCAGGCATACAAAGGCTGAGGCAGCAGCCTTGGAAGATATTAAATTGGTTCACATTGAATTCAAGAAACACGACCCACACAAAGTTGTGAGTAATCCCTTGGCTAGTTGCGGCCTTAAAAGATTTGAGCACGAGAATTCGCCTCATGATGACATTTTCTGAGGCGTGAGATCTTATGTCGAGGTTTTGGCTCAGATACAAGCCCTGTCACCCGAAGAGAGGGATGATGTTTTCAAATTCCAAGAACATCAGCAGAGCTGCCTTCCCCTAGTATTACGGGGTGAGAATCCAATGACAATAGAGGTGCAACAAACAAAAGTTGGAGGCTCCAAAGATTCAACACCCGACCAAGAAGAACACCAGGATAAGCAAGAGCAAACTAGGTGCCCGAAACAGAAAGCCGAGTCTTCCAACCCTCCAAGTGAGCCGACCTCGGTTGTTACTCTAGGGAAATCATCTAGGCAGGTCAACAATCCCATCGTTTCTATTACCCCCCTACAATCCTCGAAGGGGGTTCCCAGATGCAAGTTAGGCTTTCAGCGAAGAATTAACACCCATAAAAATGGAAGAGCTACCTCTGAATGAATTCTTATTCGATAAGAAGAGAAAGGCTGTCGTAAAACAAGAACTTTACCAAGGGGCGGGTACAGTATCAAAGAAATTTAAAATTTTGACTGATGGGAGAGCTATGAAAAAGGAGGAATTTGTAACTCAAATAGCAGGAACATTGGGGGCTTTCGCTACAGCCAACCAATATTTAGTCGAGACCCTAAAGGATCAACTGAAGTGAAAACATCGTTTGATCAAAACATTAGCAGCTAAACTAGCTACAACAAAGGCCGCTGCCAAAGATCAGGTGAATACAGGTTTAGAAAAAGCTAGAGTAGCTGATCAAAAGGAAATCGAGCGGCTTAAAGCTGATCTTGAATCAGAAAAATTAGATACAGATAGGCCAGCAAAGAGAATAGATAGAGTAGCTACAAGCCAAGTTAGACTTCGTCGAAAGCCAGGTAATCGATATCGGGATATTTCAATCCCAAGCTATAGAAATCAGAAAAAGAGTGTCGGTAGCTCAACAAGGTCTACTGGCTAAGGTGGAAACGATTCAAAAAAACTGCCAACTCCTTGATCGAGTATTGGAAAACCTCACTCTCAAAGAAAAAGACGTTGGGGCAGCTCGGGTTGCTTTCCAGGAGGCTATTATAGCCACGACGAGAAGGAAAATAGGCAGTAGTTTCAGGTTTTCTATTTCAGAGTAGACTCAAGGTAACATCTTGTTGAAAAAATGGGAACATAACATATCCGAAGGTAGACAACAAGCTAAAGAGGTAAGAAAATCTTGTGAAGAAACCTTCGGTTTTCTAGATGGGAGTTGTTTGGGTTCCGATGATGAAAGCAACACTGAAATACTGGGTCAGATCGATACAGCCAAGCATCTGCTCAAGATCAAGGAAAATGAAGAAAGATAATTGGCTGAAATATCACAAATAACCCAGGCAGATATAGTCCAAATAGATAAATGGCTAATTAAACCAAGTTTGCAATTATGTTCTATCAACGCCAAAGACCAACAGGTGGAAGGAAAGTTGCCATAATTGGTGAAGGTTTGTTACACTTTCGAGGCCAATAATGAACATAACCTTCTAAGTTGATATCCCAACTGGTGGAGAAGTGCGTCATTTTCACAGAGCATGCGAAGAGGCAGGTTTCCGGTACCAAATAAGGACAGAAACAAAGAACTGAAACATTTAATCTCCTTTGTTGTAATCGAAAACCTCTGGAATGATTGAGATTCCAGACTATAGAAATTTGTATAAATATACATTTTGAAGAAAGAACAGGGGCTGGACCTATTTTGGTCGATTATAATAGAGACTCTCTCCTTTTGAATATTAATACAAAGCAATTCGAAGACTCCTGATTCTGTCAAGACTGTGTTATGAGTTTGTTTCCTCTCTGATTTCATGTTCAACTTCATTTCACACATATATGTTTGATGAATGTTTCATTGCAATTTAGTAAAACCTCTATTGTGGTGATTAATTTTAATTGTCTATATAGTTTATATCTTTTCCTCTGTATCGACTATCAGCAGGTGCAAGACCTGT
Source organism: Picea mariana (assembly GCA_032191745.1). NCBI lineage: Eukaryota > Viridiplantae > Streptophyta > Pinopsida > Pinales > Pinaceae > Picea > Picea mariana. The sequence goes on from JASDQU010242713.1 coordinate 104,474, forward strand.
GGACTCTTTAGATTTCCATATTTTATACATTCGTAAGATTTTTGCTCACCTTTTTCTTCTTCTGTTTACAGGGCGAGATTCTCCCTTGATAGGAGCCTTGTATTATAAACAACTTTATGTTTTTCTCACATTTTCACACACATCAATTATTTAATATATAACACAGTTACGGGAAAAGGCCTTTGGTTTGTAATTTATCTTTTACCTTAAATCATATAGTTCTCTTTTATACGATCGAATTGAGACAACATTTAAAACCTTGAAACTTTCCTTTAATTTTAATGTTCTTCTATAACTGTCCCCATTGTAAGACAACCTAATATTGAACCCGGTTTGTCGGACCAAATACATATCGCTTTGAACCTTTTCGATACTATTCTTAAAACTGCCACTACCCAGGTAGAAATTGAGCGTTCGTGGGCTACGATTGAATGGGATATAAACATCCAGGAACAGTTGGAGGCTAGACAGTGACAGCCTGGAAATCAACTTTAGCTTCCTTTCCTGAAGGTTGATGTTTTGCCCCTTCTTTATCCTTTACCAACTTTCGGATGCCTAGACATTGTACTTTCTAAGCCTTAAGTACAGACTCTAGAACAACAATCTTCATCACTTCCATTCTTTCGTACAAACCTTAGAGCCTTAATTATTCACACCACCTTCATCATATTCTCACACTACCTCAATTAAACCATCATTATTTATTTAGTTTCCTTCCTCCATGGTTTTTTGACATACACAAAATTTTCTTCTAAGGTTGGCTCCAGATTTCCATTAAAACTGGGATTAAAATAAAATCCTTCCAACTGGTCCCAAATTCCTTCCATGTTTCATGCATGGGATTTATTACCATTCATGGCACAAATATCATCACTCAACAATCGTTAGATATTTCTATGAATCAAATCTCTACTGTCAATCTTCTCGCTTCCCATTGAATCAATACAATTTTACACAATTTCCCTTCGTCACTCAACAATCATCCAATTTGGATCTCAGATTGATCTCATCTGTTGATATCATTCTATCCATGTAGTATAACTACAACACACAATAGTCATACGATTACTCCTGTATATACCACACCCATCAAATATAACATCCATCATATTGAAATCACTAGGATTCTCAGACCCTTGGGACCTCATAACTCAGTCGCCATCAGATCTAGATCTCCATTCAATCTCCACCATCGATCTACGATCATGCTCATTTTTCTCAAGATAACACTTTTCCCAAGGAATAGAGTATTCTTCGATACCCTTCTCATCGGAGCTATGTAGCTGCCCAAATATTTTGAAGACCGATCGAGAAGCTCCAACTCCATGCCCCTAACCTTTTCAAACTTTCACATTTGGCACAAAAATTGATATAAGAAAAGGAATATTCTTTGTTGATTTTTCTTTGAAATGTAAATAAGAGGGTAATTTGTTTCAATCTGACATGAATTTCTCCAAAAGACTTATACATAACCATCTGTGCTCCTAATATTTTGGCACAAAATTCGATAATAAAAGGGAATATTCTTCGATGCTTTGGAATCGGAATGTGAATACAATGATAAACGTTTTCACTCTGACTTCGAAGGATTATGTAACTTTCTGTGCCCCTGACCTTTTGGCACATAAATCAAATCCAAGAATGAAATATTCTTCGATACCTTTATATCGGAGCACAAATTACTCTGTCAACATTCCTTCTCTGATAGCTATGGCTCCGATAGATCAACGATCCCTATTGAATCAGAGTCCCTGTGAAACCTTGCACTCAAACACTCCGACCATCTCACTCCGATGGACGGTCCAGATCTCTTCACTATGGCTTCAATAGATTAATGGTTCATATTAATTTCAATTTTCCTTCATCAACACACTTCCTGTCACCTTTGTACATGGACAAATCTTCTTATGACACTTGGTCTAGTCACTAGGTTACACTTTCCTGCTTTCGTGGCACTGTCCTGGTATTTAAGTGGCACTATACAAAATCTAACACTTGGCAAATGATGTGACATAATGTGGCATCTAATTTGGCTCACAATAATTTAGATTCCTTCCCATCCAATCACGGGTTCAAATTTATTTTCTATTGCTTCGATAGATCAACGGTCCTTGTTGATTCATAGCTTCTTCTGTCAGAGCGTCTTAGAATGGTCTAATATAAATACTCTAAAAACCTGAACTCCGATGGAACTGCATTACTCTGAATATTTCTACACCTTCGATCTTTTTTTAAGAGTTTAATCTCCACCATCAATTTTATAAAAAGGGCTTGCCTGCTTGCATTCATATTTCATAAAAATGAATTTTCATTATTGTGTATGTGGGATAATGTCTTTTACTTTTGCTTCATTATTTTCACGTCTGGATCATTTTTCTTGTTGAATGATCAACCATCAATGAATCACACTTTCTCTACTCATAGAACCTTCTCCATAATTGAATCAGTGCAAGCTAGATCTTCCTTTTATCCTATGCAACCTTTTCATTGATCATCCTAGAAGAGATATCGTCGAAATTTAATCACCACATAGAGATATATAAGTGCATAGGGACCTTCTCAACTTTCTCTCTCTGGTTTTATTTGTAGCACGAAGCTTCCTCTATCTTCTTGCCTTCAATGACAATAATCCCCCCCCTTTTTGTAATCGCAGTGACATTCATGATTGTTACATCAATGATAACATTATATAACATTCTCCCCCTTTTTCATTGATTCCAACAAAATATGAAACTAAACTCTTCAAATCTACGCAACTACAAATATCCTCATTTTTCCATCTAAGTTGACTTCTTCCTGTAAAATATCTCCCTTTCTCTGTACTCTCCCCCTTTGAAATCAATGGAAAAGGGACTCATGCTCCGATGATCCAAAGAATAAAATACCATGCTCGACAATGACCAAAATGCCCCATTTCCATTCCAACAACCCACTTCAATCCTCAATCCCTACCGCCTCTCCCAATTATCCCATCATTTTGAGAACTCTATTAGACACACCGATCACACTGAGAGGGGGGGTGAATCAATGTGAGGGATATTTTTACACTTCTCACAAAACTTTAGTTAGAAATCACCATTCACAACATTATTACTTATTACTTCCATTCATAATTAGTTGCTTTCATGTAAATATATCTCAATTACATACATTAACAATAAAGAGTTATGCACCATCACAATAAAGAACACAAGGAATGCCAGATATATGTATAAGTTTCTTTTGTATTACAGAATACAATCCTTGGGTTTTATCAACACCAACTGAAATAGAGCACCAACTCCAGGAGACCATCAACACTCAATGCAAGACCTAGCCTCTGTATCTCAGCACCAACCGAGATGTGAGGAATCCAACCCTCAAGTACAATACCTAGATTGTAGACAGAAAGAAATATGTCAAATTGTACCAACAGTCTATACCAATACAAGTGCATCAACTATGCACAACCTGTCACAACAACTTTTCACGTCAACCTGTCTCATTAATATCGTCATACAAATATGATCTATAACTCTATAACACACCTGTTGTATGTGATCACAGACCTACAAACCTTCCTTAACTTGAACAACAAGAAACTATCATTTTCATCAAACTTTACTTTAGTCTCACCTGACTAATTTTGGATTAGTCAACAACCCTAACTTGCAACAATCATAACTATGTACCTGTAATGAATAAAGGTATGAAAATGGTACAAAATGTTCTTCAGTGTCTTGTCTACAATTCCTCCAGGTTTCACTACTTGGAACCTCCTAGAAAATTATTTATACCACAAATGACATACCTTGCTCAATTATGTCTTATTCTAGAGACCAAACTTGTAGAGAATTCCCTGCATGGAATATTTGATGTATGGATCTGAAAATGGTACAAAACATACTAGAGACTGTACTCTAAGCAATAAATTTAGGCTTAATTAATTTGGATCTTCTATGAATAAGTTATGACGTTTGTACCTCAAGCACCTATTTTAGACTAGTTTCAAGACTAGCCACAAACCCTATTTTCCACGGAGTGTAACTCCAAAAATACAATGACCCACAAGCTGAAATTTTTATCATAGTTAATTGGATATGGTGCCTCAATAGCCTCCATATTTCTCTGTCTGTATCATTCTATAAAAATTTTTATTGCGAAAATGGTGAGCTGACCTGTAAATAACATACCTTAGAAAGCATCATCAAAATACTTTATCCTCCTTTTAATTTTGACCTTCTTTACTTCACCTTCCCTTTGAAATTCACCTTAGATATCCTTTGGTTACCTTATCATTTGTATATATTCAATATGCTCAATGGATACTAATGGGATACCCTTTCTCTCTTATTTATACTCTCCAAGTAGCTTCCTCTAGAAGTATCCACTTAACCACTTTGTTCACTTAACTTAACCACTTTGTCCACTTAACTTAACCACTTTCCACAAATAGTAAGTTCTCCACTCCTAGTTGCAAATAAATTTATTATTTAATTAAATTCTTTTGCAACCACTTTGACTTATCCATAAATAGTAAACTCGCCACTTCTTGTTGCAACCACTTTATTATTTAAATAATTTCTCTTTGAAACTACTTTGACTACTTTATTATTTAAATAATTTATCTTTACTCACGACTTCTTGTTGCAACTAAATTTTCTATAATTAGTCAATTCATAACTTCTTTTCCCTTAACTAAATTCTTTTTCACTTAGCCACTTTGTCCAATTAACCACTTTATTCACAAATAATAAAATCTCCAATTATAGTTGCAACTAATTTACTTTCAATTATTTTATTGTTGCAACCACTTAACCCATGACTAACCACTTTAACTGGTCAACTTCTTCTAGGAGCTTCTAGAATAATGTAACTTATTTAACCTTCTATAGGCTTCTAGATAACTCATGAGGGTTCTCCAACTTCACATGCCCATAACTCTCTGACCGTGAAGATTTATGTGATGTTCCACATATCATCGTAAATGACATGACACATACTATCCATATGGGATAGTTTCTCCTAAAAATTCACTGATATTCATCACATTATTCCTTAATCAAACTTGGGTTCCCTAACCACACTATTGGGATACCCAACCAATTGGACTTCACAAAACATCTTCCTGTGAGGGCTTTCACCATAAGGGGTCCACTTTGAGAACTTTATCCAAGAGTGTATTCCCGTGAGGGATTTCACCATAAGGGGACCACTTTGGAGTTTATCCGTTTGGTTATTCCTATCAACCATGACAAGAAAACAACGACCAACCTTTACATCATCCCTTCTATACATCAATCCATGACAATACATCACTATGACACCACTTGACATCTTTGACATCAATTACATCTATGACAACATAGGCCATTAATCAATACATCAATGATACTATGACAAGAAATCAACTCTTTGGCATCAATCATTTGACATCAATGAAAACATAATGCAACAATCTCCCCCTTTGGCATTGATGGAAATACCAACATTGATGTCAACACCAATGATTTATGGAAACATGTAGACATGAAATTTCTCTTCATCAATAATCATCTCAATCACACAAATGTGGTTATATCTCCCCCTTTGACATCAATGGAAAATGGTAGTTCTCTCCTTGGGGCTGCTCCCCCTGCCTGAACTCTCCTTGCGACTTCCCCCCTTGTCTGGATTCCTTTGAGATTCCTCTAAATTAATATCTCCCCTTTTGAACAAGGGATATCACTCTGATGAAATGTTGAATACATATCGCTCATGCTCCCCTTGTGACTATCGTTCCCCTTGGAAACATTCCTTTATGCTCTCTCTCCAAGCATCTAACTCTCGAAGAATCTATCTCTCTATCCTGCATTTGATAAATATCTCCTCCCAGAATCATGGGAAGAAGAATGACTCCCCCTGTGGGTATTTCTCCCCCTATCTTATGTGCAAGATGAACAATATGCTACCACTGCAATTTGCTTCTGCTGCAAATGCTACTTCTCAATTAGAACATAGATTAAATGCTCAAGAATGATATGATCTTCCTATGATTATCCTTGGACCTTTCCATGCATCAAACTTGTGCCATACGAAACATCATGAAGAAAAAGATATGTCAACAATGAATAGAGAATCATGAACAAAACATGAACCATGTACATCCTGTGCCATATTGTGTGCCAACCATGCAAAAAACCCATGTACATCAACCATGTACATCAATACCATACAATATACCATAAGATATCATCAATGGGGTGTATCAACCATATACCAAGAACATGTGCCAATTGTGTACCAACCATATGCTTCTACCAACATGCCAACCATGTGCCTCAAACAAGTCTCATATCACTCATGATATTCCTCTACCATAAACCAAGTGCCACAACCATGTATCTCAACCATCAATATATCAACCAAGCATCATAAAAAGTGTCTCAACTATATCATCCCATACATCATATACGAAAGCAAGTGCATCAACCATTCACCAAACCTCAACAAGATGAACTACAATCAAGATGTGTTCCCATACATGTATGCCATATCAACCATAAACCATGTGCCAATTATACGGCTAGCAATTGCCTCTAACAATGTACCAAATATGTACCAATCACGCATCAACTATAGATCAATCTATGACTCATCAATGATGTACAACATAACCACCTCATCAACTCATCAACTACATGTCCCAATATGTAGCTCAACCACATGCCAAATTCATGCACCAATACATCCACCAAATATGTCTCTAACAATACATCATAAGATATATAAATGGAGCTCACATATGCACTGGCCATGTACCATGACAGATATGCCTCAAAAACCATTCATTACAACAATTACTAAGCAACCAATAGTACCTGTAAACATGTACTAAGAGTGTCCCTTAATAGATCAATGATACGTCTCTAGCTAACATCACATCAACATGAATTGTCCCATATGAAATATCATCACTTACATAACCAACACTATTCCTCAATAGTAAATGTCTCAATCCACACTCTAGGGTTAGTACCATGCATCCAAGATATACTTTCAACACTCAACCATATGTCATCACCATACATACATCAAATACACATGCCAACATATAATCATGAAAACCTACAACAAACCATGTTAGACCCTGCAAAACAGAGTTATACCATCAAACCATGCTGCAACTTATCTGCATAGGCTTCTTTTCCAAGGCTCTTACCATAGGTATGCAACCCGTTCTACAGACAACTCATGTATGCACGCTACCTTTCTATAGGTCACCTCTCATATGTACGTGACTTCTCCCATAGGAGCCCGCGTATGATTAAAANTGAGCTTGCCTCATGGCTGCCATTTTGTTCTGGTTGTTCAGTATTCTTCACCCACTTCTGAAGGTGTCCTAGCTTCTCAGAAATTGAGCTTTGAGCTTCCATATTTTCAAAATTTTCTTCCTTCCTAGCTTCATGTGTTCTTCTTGTCATGTTATATGAAGCACTCCTCATGGACTGTCTTCTTGTGTTCCAACAATCCTGAGATTTGTGGCCAAAACCACTACAACTATATCATCTCATGGTGTGACAATGAGCAACAATGTGTCCCACTTGATTACATATCCAACACCTTAGGGTGTTATGAAACTTTCCATTATCTTTCCTTTCATAATGTCTGCAATCCAAATATTTGTGACCATATTCATTACATGAGTAGAAGTGACCACGAAAAACATTTTTGTACCTTTGATTTGTTGTCCATCTTGAAGGTGTCTCTCTTCTAAATTTGCTTTGAGGTGTAAATATGGATTCTTGATGTCTTCCTTTCTTTTTTCTTTTGAAAGTTTCCTTTCTTTGTCTAGATGGTTGACTTGCAACATTATTTCCACGTTTTGAGAATGAAGGACTTATGTTGGTCGTTGGTTATGGAAGGAAGCGAAGACCAAGGAAGAAAAGGTGAAATGCAAACTTTGTGGAAGACACAACGATTGTTACTAGGTCAAAGTGAGAAATAGAGAAGAAAAGACGGAGCAAAGAAAAGAAAAGAAAGCCATTGAATGAGGAGATCGAGAATGACAGATCAACAAGGAAGAAGGATCGTGGAAAAATCAGCAAGCGGAAAAATCCACCGTTGGATGCTTTGGAGCACCGTGCAAGAAGGAAGGAAAGACAGGCTGGTGAAGCCCTGAAAACATGGGTGAAGTTGACCTAGGGTTTTAGACACCCAGGGTTTTGGTATCTAGGTTTTTGACACCTAGGTTTTGACCTAAGGCTGTCAGTGATCTATTGTAATTTATAAATAAAGGTCTAAAGGACCTGGGTCAGGTTGGTACGATATTGTTGTTCGATCTAGTTGTATTGTTGTTATGAGTGATTATTGTATTGTGAGAGAGATGTGATAAGAGTGAGAGCCTTCTGGTATTGTAATATCTTCAGCTGGGTGCGAAGGTCAAGTCCTACAGCTAGGTGCACAGGAAGGGGAGAGGAAGAGAGAAGGAGAAAGAAGATCTGCTAGCTGAGAGAGAAGATAAGAAATGTGTTGGTCACTATAATTGCTTGATTGATTCAAACAACCAAGTGAAACATAAATTATCAACCCAGGGAAGTCTTTTATTTCAAAGATAACCACACACTATATATGCTCAATTCCAAATGCAACTTACAGTTGTAGTAAAAGAAGCTATGCTAATCACACTTGCTTGAATATACTGAAGTTCTGAATTAAATCACAGGAAAGCAACTTCCCTATTGCAGATATTAAAGATTAATCTAAGAATCCTGGATTACATTATAAATAATACTTGCAATGGGAAAGAACATCTATTCTGCAATCAGAGAACAGGACCCTTACTCTC
>JASDQU010242714.1:0-53079 GCA_032191745.1 Picea mariana
GATCTGATGAAGAACCCCTGCATGCAAAGCCAAATGTTTGTCCGGCATGCATGCGCCCTAAATAGCTGTATGGGTCGCTCTGCAAGATTCCACCGTCGGAATCTGATGAAAACTGTCTCAATGGAAGCGCCCTAGCTAGCTCTCCACTGGGTCGCAATGGATCTGCAATCGGGACCACGGTCTACTGCAGATCTGAGAATCTCTCCAATAGCTTGCGCCCTCCTTGGCTAAGCTGCGCCCTCCTCACAGAATGCTCCTGAAATGCACGATGAAATACCTGGATGGTATCTCCGATAGGCTAGGGTGTGTCTCTCAACACCGAAACCGATCAAGGGTGGTGGTTTCCTCCAGAAATCCACAAAACAACAAGGTCGTCTCTCCTCCTCTGGAAGCTCTCAACATCAAATCATAATCAAGCATAATGAATTAGGTTGCTTTACCCTTCCTTTATAGCTTTCCGAAACCCTAATTCTTCGTTGACATCACTTAACCTAGGCGCCTTTCCTCCTAAGTGATTTATTTGTCAATTAAGTCCCCCCTTAACACCTTTTCATTCTAATTCTTCGTTGACTTAGGCTTAAGTGACTTTTCCTAAGTATTTTGGCTTAATTCATCGTTTAGCCATTAGTTCCTCCTTATTTCTCCATCTTGTTCCCTGTTTGTGCCTGACTATAGTCTACGGGAACATATAGACTACTAAGTCACTCCCGGCTAGCCTACTCTTGGGGACGGGACATCACATATATAGCGTTGATGAGTGATCTCATTGACAAGGAGCCTTCCAGTTTTCAAGAGGCATCAGAGCAGCAGGTTTGGCATGATGCCATGGCGGAGGAGTATGCCTCATGTTATCGCACAAGTTGTAGGTTGGGCAAAGATCGACCCAACCACCAAGTGGCGACAACTTAAGGACACTATACCCAATGTCACCTCGATATAGGTCCCGCACTTCAAGGGTGACTAGGTCACTCTAGGGAGGCGATCTCGGTGACCCTAGGGGGAAAATGGATGTGAAAAAGGGAAAGGAAAGAAAAAGGTCCCTAAGGTCAAAGATCTAGATGGAAAATGGAAAGCAAATATGAGTCTCAAGTGGTTTAAAGGTTGTCAAAGATTTCGGTGAATTGTTGAGATGTCGGTCCCTGCCCGAGACACAAGAAAAACCACTTTGCAATGATGTATGTTAGTTGGATCAGCAAGTTAAGCTAAATGTCCCTAATTTGCAGCAATAGATAACAGTATATATCAACAAGAAAGAGGTATTATTGCTACTTAAAAGATTGCTTAAAGTCAAGTAAGATATGCTTTAAACAAGTAGATAATGACTAGAGAAACTTCACAATTTATAGCATGAGACTTTAGCAATTAGTTGTGACTGTCATAAAGATTGTATGCAGAAGTATTTTTTAAGCCTTATGGCTGTAACAAGCTTGTTATGACAACAGTAAAATTAGCCACCAAAATCCTCAAAGAAGACACCCAAAAAATGCCTTAAACCTAGTAGAACAAGTTAGCAAACTTGTAGCAAATTTTGGCGGTGAAACCACAAGTTAAGAGTGACTTCATCATCATCCTTATGGCTGTAGCAAACCAAGCCCTATATCAGAAAGTTTATACAACAAAAGTCACTCGTGACTAGCTCAAAAGGTGCGCCTAGGTTAGTAGTGGGTGAGGACAGATCTTTAGGCCTAGTCTAGGGTTAGTTTAGGGGATAATTGGGGTTGGTAGGCTAGGGTTAGAGAAGCCCTAATGGCTGTATGTTAGTTTTACTACAGCAGCAAGAATTCGTGGTTGAATGGGGACGCCTCAATGAGGCAAGGGAGCCAAAGGCTCAAAGAACACTTTCCCAAAGAGATAATCTCAAAACTTGAAAATTTCACATTTACCAAGGCAACAATTTTTTCTCCAATGCAACAAGTAAATTACTAGTGCCTTAAACAATGGGTTAATGGACTCAAGCAAAGAAAGAGCTAGAGACACTACCTCCTTGGGGGTGTAAATCCTCTTACTCCCCAAGGCAAGTGTCTCTAGCTAGGGTTTAAGCTAAGAGGGTGTATGCCCTTATACTTCTCTTAGCAAACCCTTGTTAAACCAATAACATATAAGCATAAAATGATGGACACTATGGTGGGGGTGAATGCCGTTCTACTTCCCACCTAGCTCTAGCAAATTAACCTTGACTTTAGCAACAAATGATAGCACAATGTAGAAAAAGCTTACCAATTCAAGGAAAAAGCTAAGACAAACCACCATAAAAGTTGGAGAAAAGCCTTCCAAGGTTAGTGCATCACTTTCATCAACCAATAATCCAAGAAATAGACATAAACAAGAGCACAAGAGAGAAAACTAGCCAAAGAGAGCGAAATTTTCAATCCAAGTACCTCTCACAAGAGGGAGAGTTATGTTAAAATGAGATCTTATGATCTCTTATTTATACAAAATGTCACTAAGATAGTTTGTCCACATAATTGAGGGTAAAACATAAGACTAGGGGTCAACAACCCTAATCTTGCCCCTTTTTACAAAGTAATATTAAACAATTCACTTTAATTTCACTTTTTCACAAAGAAAAACCCTAGTTTATAAAGATGTCACCCCTTTAGGGAACGTTTTGGCAATAGGTGTGATTGGGACCATGGCGTAGCCTTGCTTAAGCCATCTGAAGTGGCTAGGTGTGATTGGGGCTATTGTCGTAGTCTTCCCTACACCATGTGAGGTGGGTAGGTGCGAATAAGACTATTGGGAGAGGAGAAACATCACAGCTTGGTACAAGTCCTGCCTATGCCATGCGAGATGGCTAGGTGTGAATAAGACTTGTGGCAAGTCTTGCCTACACCATGCGAGGTGGCTAGGTGCAAATAAGACTTGGAGCATGGTCGTGGACCATGGGATAGCCTTGCCTAAGCCATGCGAGGTGGCTAGGTGTGATTGGGGCTATGGAGGCAGTCTTTCCCATACCATGCAAGGTGGATGGGTGTAAATAAGACTACAAGAAAAGAAGATGGAACATCATAGCACAGTCAGGAGGACTATGGCAGTGGTTGTGTACTACTAAACAGTATGGGTAGCTGTGTGCTACTGGATGATTGCAGCATAGTCCTGGAGATCGTGACGGATGATTTGAGCTACCGATGGCATGGTAGTAGTTGTGTGCTACTAGTTGATTGTAGAGTAGTCAATGGACTACCAGAGGAAGACATCGTGAAAGATACCTCCCTAGCTAAGATGGAGTGTTGATGTTTGGTAGCTGCGGGGGGGTACTTTCCCTCCTATACGACCTTTCTTAGACGAGAAGAAGATTCTAGAAGCAAGAGAACCATTGAACAAATGTGGAAATACCCCAAAAGAGAAGTCGTCCCAGAAGAATAAAGAATAATGTAGTGACACCATCCCAGAGGAGAAGTTGGCCCAATAAGGAGGACAAGAAGACTATAAATACAAGGTGCCTTGGCTCATTTGATACACTCACTCACACTCTCTCATCCACAGAAAAGGAAGGCGCAAGTCTGAGGAAGGTGACGCAACAGTTGCAGTAGCAGAAGGTTCTTATTGTTCAATCTTTGTGGTAACTCTCTCTTGTGCGCTACCCTTAGTAGAGGTGCACTACTCTTGTATGGTGTTGTTGCTGCTGCAGCTGGGGTGGTATTTCTGGTTGTATCTTTAGCTAGCCATTGAACTAGGGTTTATCTCTTAGTTCATGGTTGGCCTTGTTTGGACGGAATCTCTCTAACAAAGGTTGGTTTGGTTTTCCCTCCATTTGGGGTTTTCCCAGGATAAATTCTTGTGTCTTCTTGTGCTTGTTACTGATGCTCTTATTTTCAATACATGATATAAATGCTAATGTGAAAGAAGAACTAAATATATTGGTGAATCTAATTGCTCTGTAAAAGTGAATAAAATCTAATAATTCACCCATATTTTAAAGGCACTAATCTGATTTTTTGCATTGGAGAAATGAATTGTTTTCCTTGGTAAACATGTTTTGGTGAGATATCAATCTTGTTCAAGTTGGAATCTTTTGTGGATGCCTTCAGGCTGCTAAACTCTCTAGGGCGTCTTAGTTTTCTTTATCTTCTTGGAGCTATAACAACTTAAAAGCGACAGCCATTAGGGCTGCAGCAAATCATCTACTTCTCTTGACTATAACTTACAATTTGACCGTGGAATTTTGCTAGTAACCCATTATTTTCATTGTGCTACTAATTGGTGAACTTTTGGGTGGATTACTTGCTTGTTTTCATGGTTAAAAGTTGTTGTTGTAGCAAATCACTGCAACAGCCACTTGGCTTTCATAAATATATTCTGAAAACTTCTTATTACAACCATCTAATACCACTAAAGTTGTGCTAAAGTGTTGAGAACTTATCTACATGTTTTATGCTTCATAACTCAACTGTTCTTTGACGTTTCAAGTGGTTAAATCTGTGGTAGTTACTTGATTTCATTGTTGATATATATTTTTGTTGACTGCTGCAATTAGGGACAGCAAGCTTAACTTGCTTGTCCACCTAAGATATACTTCGTATAGTTGGTTTTCCTTGTGTCTCGGGCAGGTACAAACACTCCCAACAAGTACCCAAGGACTTGGCAACCTTAAACCACTCCCGAGACTCATCCTCAAGCCTTCTTCCAACTAGCAACTTGACCTATAGGGGCTTTCATTTCATCATCTCACTTTCCCTCTCATTTCCCCCTAGGGTTACCCGGGATTCCCCCCTTGTGGTGATTTTCATCATCACTAAAGTGACAGGAATACCTATCTAAGGTGACAGTGGGTAGGTGTTCTTTTAATTGTCGCCATATTGTAGTTTGGGCCAGGTTTTGCCCAACCTACAACTTGTGCGATAACAGGTACCTCAGATGAGGAAGGAAGTGAAGGCCAAGCAGGTATTGTTGGACTCTATGAAGGATCATTCGATTCCTCACATCTCTGAGAATAAGACAGCTAAAGAGATGTATGATGCCTTGGTAGGTTTGTACCAAAGTGGGAATGCAAGTCGGAAATTGATCTTGAAGCACCAGCTCCAAGCTACTAAAATGTCTAGTTCAAACACAGTTGTTAGCTACCTCATGAAGATCACTCAGATTCATGATCATCTTGCAGCTATTGGTGAGGCAGTTGATGATGTTGTGTCGATAAATGTGGCATTAAGTGGTCTTCCCGGGTCTTGGGAACTGTTATCCACCAGTTTGCACAAGCTGGATTTTCTAAAGAGCCGCCAGAGAATGAGCAATCAATGCCCATATTTGCAGAGTTCAGAGTTCAGTCGGTCTTGTAAAAGACACTTTTTTTCCGCATTTCCACCATTGTAATAAATGTCCTAAGTATGAGATATTGTAAAAGGCTATTGGCCACCTAAGACCAGGAGTGAGCACATACTTTGGAGTGTTTTTTTCTACTTGTTAATTATTTTTTTTGCTTGCCTTAGTGAGTGATTAAATAATTTCTAAGTTTTTTCACTCAGAAGACTAGCTCCAGAGCCGAAGTATGTACTGGCGAGCAGGTCTTGGCATGGAAAATCCAATGTCTAGTGTCTATAAATGTATATAAGCTCATACTAGGACATATTGATTGAGTCATTTGGAAATTGGGGCTATGTTTGATAGGTTTTTTTTTAAGTTTTAAGTGAATTAATTAAATTCCCGCAAAAATGGAATTTATTAATTCTGAGTCAATAAAATGTAAAAATATGGCATCAAACATTGTCAGATGTCATATTTACAGTTATTTTCCAGTCCAGAGTATCATGTAAACCCCTATTTCCCATCTTTCGAGGCAAAAAAGTGATTATTATCACTAAAAAAACAAAATTACTCGAAAAATACGAAAAAGGGGTAATTAAATGAATCTCCTAAAATTAAGGAGAACTGAGGAACATGTTTGAGACATGTTTTTTCATGTCCCTGGTTGACTGGAGGCCTAAGGCGAGTTAGCTAAAGGGGAGGTCGACTTAACTAAGATGACATGGCCTTGGGGGAGATCCCAATGTGGGAACTCGACCCCACATCCTATGTGGCGCATTCTTGAGCAAGGGTGCACATCCCAAAGCTCACGCATCTCCTAACTCCACTCATCACTCCTACTTACCCCCACTCTTCCTCACATCACTCGCCCTCCACCTTCCATCACTCCCCTTCACTCCCACGTATCTCCCATTCACTAATGCGCCACTCCCTTCACTCCCACGCATTCTTAAACCCTAACCCTAGTGCATCCTTCATTGGAGTTATCACCTCCCATTTCTATTTAAGAGAGGTCGACCTCTCCCATTAGTGAGTTCAGTCTTGGGCAAGCTATTGTAATATTGTTGTAATCATTTTGGAATAATAAAGACTTTGGAGCTATTTTGGTGTGGACTCAAATGTGTGGATGCTTTGATCTCCATGCAATTTTTCTCATGAGGTAACATGTATTTTTACATTTCAGTTTTGTAATTAATTGGTAAAGCCTTGAAGGTATGCTATCATATAATACGGTAAGATTAATCTAGCTTGATTTATCTTATTGCTTCTTTATTTCATAGACTTTAACACTGCATGCTTTATTTTCGGTTAAATTAACATGCGTGTGCGCGTTGTGTTGTGTTGGGAAGATCTTTAACAATTTTGTTGCAGGATTGAAGTGTATAGTTGCAGGTTCCTCAAGCTTGGAGGATCGACAGGTGGTTGTTTCCATCGTCATCGTCCAAGAGATTCAAAGATCGAGCTCCCTCTTCTTCACATCAAGGGAACCCCATAGCCCAAAAAGTTCCAAGCTCAAGCGGAAACTCTGAAACCCGATAAACTTCTTTCCCTCATCTTTTTGTTTGATTGCATGCTGCTCTAAACTTCTTGTTTTAAAAATCTAAAGTCTGCATGCATTGTTTTCTAGATCTAAGCTTAATTTGTCAATTTCAAAGAATAGATCTAGGCAAGTTTTAAGCAATTTTTTTGGTCTTTTCACCGAGAATTTAGATCAAAGTTATTGCTTGGTTTTAAATTTCTGATCAAGCTAATTGGCTACCTTATGTTTGTTGTTTTAAAACAGCAAACAGAAGCATTCAAAAAAGCCTAAGTTAGGTCCATGCAAACTGCCCAAAAGGCCTAAAAAAATTGCATTTTGCCTTCGAAAATTTTTGATAAAATTTTTTATTGTTTAAAATCTTTTCTCATCATTTTCTAACTTTGTTTACTTGTTTTTTTCTTGCAGCAAATACAGGTCCAAGATAATATTCTGCCAGTTTTGGGCAAAATCAAGGCTCCTGGGGCACCATGGGGGGTTTCAACTTCGTCAAAACGAAGTTTTTCCTTTTTTCTATATTTTTCCTGTATTCCTCTAAACGATCCAATTATAAGGATCCCTTTCTTTCTAAAGAAGCTAAAAGCTTAAAGAGAACTTTGGTTCTTTGTTGTAATAGTGCAATAAAAGTGGGTCCTTTGTGCCCAGTTTCTTCATCCCCGTTAGGGGGATTTGTGTTGTTGGTGTGATTTTTATTTTTTGTGATTGATACATGCTTAAAATCTAGTGATCAAACACACAAGTCAAGTACATCGGACACACTACAAACACTCTAATTTTATGCATGTTAACCAAATCTTAATTTATCATGCATGCTTAGTTAGCTTTGATTCAAGTATTTTCCCTTTTTTTCAATCAGTCTTGCAACAGTGTTCAAATTTCCAAAGTATCTTGTAAATCTTTTCTCAACTACAAAGCAGAGTACATAAATTTTAATTGTTGCAATTCCATCTTTACACTTTCAAGTGTTTGTGCAAGTACTTTATTTACAAAGCAGGGTGTGTGATCTATCTATTTCAAGCTTTTATCAAGTAATTGAACCTTGCTAGTTTAATAGGACAATCTCTTAAGTTGTTAGTTCATTGAGAGGAAAAGGCCTAAAAGTGACCTGCGAAGTAAGATGGTTTACCGTGTTGTACATCCAACACTTTTGGTGAGTTTACTGGTGAGACCATTGGGTTCTGGTAAACTCTTAGCAAGTCCCAGCAGAGAACGAGCTTCCTAAGGGGCCAAACACTCTGTTGATATTATGGTAGTTGTGGGAGGTATCTACCTCCACGTGTAAACCTGAAGAGAATAGAATACTCCGGAAAGTAAGAAGAAACCCTAATGAGTTGGTTAATAACCCTAGAAGACTTGTCAGCTCAAGAAGATAATTTATATTAGGTTATTAGCCTCCAAGAGAAGAAGTCGGCCAGAAATAATAATAATATATTGAACAGACAGGTACCCAGAAGGAGAAGTCGACCCCAGTAAGTCTACCAGAACCACTATAAATACAGGGCGCCAGTCTCTCATTTGACACATCTTAGCAGTTGCAGAGAGCCAGTTCCGCGCAGTGCAGTTGCAGTCTTGTGCGCAGGTTTGGAGGAGAGCTACTAGTGCAGCTGCTGCAACTAGCAGTTATGTTTTGGCTTGGACTATCTCTTGGCTAGGGTTTGGACTATCTGATCAGCTCTTGTCGATGCGCTATCCTTGGGAAAAGGTGCACTACCCTTTGTATGGCTATCTAGCCTAGGGTTTGCTTTCGGAATGATTCTCTATCAAGGTTAAGGTGCTCGGAGGGTGGCTTCGGCCTATGGTTGGGTGACAAGGGTATTGTCAATGGTAAAACGAGCACACATCCTTCATATTCTAACAGGTTATGGGCCCACACCTCCTTCATTCAGTCTAAATGCTGGAAGGAAGCATAGCCGCTAGGATATTGAGCTTGCTGAGGAACTGTCGTTAGGGTTACTAGTAGGAGCAGCGTCCAAGACACTACAGCTAGGGTTACTAGCAGGTGCAGTTGCAGAAACACTAATCCTCTTGTTGAGGCACCTTAAGTGAAGGGATTGACCTAATCTCCCGATAGATCAGTGCGTCGTAGCCCAGCGCATCTCCTGGTACTCTCAGAAAGCCAAGACGTGAAGTTTGAATTTCTGGTCAAATCTAGGGTTGACCAAGTCAAGCAGCCATGACTTACTCTATGAAGTCAAGAGAACAAGTTAGATGGAACCTCTAACTTCAGAGCATGGAAGACAAAGATTGACCTCATCCTTGCCAAGAATAAAGTGTTGGATATCGTGAAAAGAAAGACCGTGAAGCCAGAGTTTGAAGAAGGAAAAGAGAAGGAACCACAGAATGTTGCAGCTATGGAGAAGTTCAAAGACAGTGATATCAATGCTATGAGTATCATAGTGGAATCTATAAAAGACCACCTGATAGCCTAAATCTCCCATCTTGACTCATCGAAGATGTACGATGCCCTAACAAATCTCTTCTCAGTCAGAAACGTTGGACAAGTAATGAGTCTGAAGAATGAGCTCCGTGACATGAAGATGAATGATGACGACAGCATAACATCATACTTTGTGAGAATCTCTCAGTTAAGAGATCAACTACAAGCTATTGAAGAGATCATCGTAGAGAAGGAGTTGGTAAACATAGTACTCAATGGTCTTCCCAAGACGTGGGATGCATTTGCCGCAAGCATGAACACAAGAAAGGAGTATCCGACATTTGAAGAACTTTGGACTTGTTGTGCTCAAGAAGAATCAAGGATCAGTGCAAAAGAGAAACCCCAAAAGAAGTACGATGATCAAGCCTTCACAGCAAGATTCAAGAACTTCAAGAACAAAAGGAAGTTTGGTTCAAGGAGGAAGCCAAATCAAGAGAAAGACATTTCAGAAGTACAATGCTTCAACTGTCGAAAGTATGGTCACTACAAGATTCATTGTCCCGAGCTAAAGAAAAGGAAGGAGAAACACGAAGCATCAATTGTCGAAGAAAAGGAATCCACAAAGAAGACTAAGCAGGATGGAAGAGACTTCTTCTTCTAAAGGTAACAAAATTCTTCTTACTTCTTGTACATATCTTGTTTGCATAATCTCTGTACATATCTTGTATATCTATCTCTTGGAAGATAATGTGTTCCAAGAAGAACTATACCTATGGAAAAACAACAAGATAAGAATGGATATCATTAGATAATACACATGAAAGGATGAAATACAAATCATATGGAAGCTATTGCAAGATAAGCCGAATCAACCATGAAGAGACTTAGAAGAAGCAAAGACAGAAAAAAGTCAACAATCGAGAAGAAATTGGAAAAAAACTTACGACGTTTTGTAAAAGACAACAAGACGTAAGCGTGGAATCTGTTAGACAAGAAAGCCAATTATATATTGCAGAAGACAATAAGGATGCAGATGGAAGCGTGGACTCAGTTAGACGGAGGGAGCCGATTATATGCAGTCATACATGAAGCAAGGATTAGGAGGGAGCTAATCCTATGATCCATTGAAGATGATGAAGTATATATCCATGGTAGTAACCATGAAAGACAATATGTGCTTAGTTCAACCGCAGAAGAAGACCTTTTCGAAGAAAAGCCTCAGAGTATCCCTGGTTGTCCATCCAGATCCGTGATCCTATAATGAAAGAAAGAAATGGAATCTTTAGGGAATGGAATCTACTCCATGGACCCAAGAGCTAAACACGAGGAAGAACATGAAGATTCCAAGAAAGAAAGAGAAGCCAGAAGAACCAGTCATTGTATCAAGAATCACAAGATTGTCAACCTGATATAAACTCAATAAAAGCAATCAAGTAGAGGAACTGAAAGTCGTGATGAAGAACAGTGTATGGAAGACTTATGAATGAAAGCATTGCGAGATCTAGAACCAGAAGTTCTCCCAGATGGAGGGAGAAGACTATGATGATTACTTGTTCCAGTACACCAGACATATCACTACATGAGTCATTATATCATTCGCAACATCCATGAGTTGGAGTTCTACATCAGATGAATGCAAAAAATGTTCTCCAGAGAAATTGAATAAAGAGCGTATGAAGAGCAATCTCGAGACCTTGAGACATACCAGAAAGAGACCCTTGCATGCAGATAGAAGAAGATAACTTGGTGGAGAACCTCTAGTGCACAGCAGAAGCGTGGTGAAGATTCCCTATAACATCAAGATGATTACTCAGTAGATCAGATCTCATGATGACAGAAGAAGTGCCACATGAATATGTTCCAGTTTTCCAACAATGATATACTCTATTGTTCAGAGCTACATGAAGCCTTCACAGAAAATCAGTGTTCCAGACTAAAGTACATTCGAAATCAAGCATTACATTATCCATGATGAAATCCAGAAAGGAGAAAGTGGTTCTCCAATACATATTTCCACAAATGAGCAGATAAGCAGACATTTTGGTAAAAGCTTCTGTTCAAAAATGAAAGAGTTTGCGTACTCAAGCTGGAGCTCATGGAAAAGACTCCCTTATTGAAAAAGGAAGAGATGACTCCCAGGTTGGGAGGGAGCACTGAAAATATTATTGAAGACATTCATTTTCAAGATTGAAAAATAGTTCATCTTGGACAGATGCTTTCCTGTTCGGAAAGTGGATTGAGATTTCTGACGGACAACGATTTCCCATTGTGGTTAACATGGGAAATGGTCCAGATTTTTGATGTATCATAGACAGCGATTTCCCATTGTGGTTAACATGGGGAGTGGTCTAGGGCAGTCTCTCTTCTTGAGGATTACTCAAGAAGATTGGCCTGCCTCGTCGGACAGCGATTACTCATTGTGGTTAACATGAGGAATGGTCTGTTTTGGAGGTTGATACAGGACAGTCTTTTTCTTTTGTGGTTAACAGAGGAAATGGTCCGGACAGTCATTCCTTAGGGTTTATACATTCTCTCCAGGGTGCATTTTGATTAGTGTAGGAGGAATGGCCCAAGGTGGGGAATGGTCAAGGCTCAGCAATTAGGGACAGGCATTCCTTAGGGTTTATACATTCTCTCCAGGGTGCACTTTGATTAGTGTAGGAGGAATGGCCTAGGGTGGGGAATGGTCCAAGTTCAACATTCCTTAGGGTTTATACATTCTCTCCAGGGTGCACTTTGATTAGTGTAGGAAGAATGACCCAGGGTGGGGAATGGTCCAGGTTCAGAAGACAGGACAGTTATTCTTCCTTGCTTGAAAAGAATAGTCCAGATATCTCATTGTTCTACTCTGAGGGCGAATATTCTTTCAGATCTCACAGATGTGAGTGAAAGATTGGCCCAAGATGATTCAGTTTATATCATAACATTGTTTTTGTGCAGATTGCTATCAGATGTTTGTTATGAACACTGTATGACAGTAGATGTATACTACTGTGGTGGATATGTTCCACTGTTCGTGACTATACGTCGCTGATCAAGTACTTGTGTGTTACTTGGTGTGGTAGTGTACCACTGGATTATAGTTATGTACTACTATGGATAAACACAGTTGTGTTCTATTTTTGTTCTGATTGTATTGAAGGCTATCAACAGTTTATTGGAGATAATCATCAGCCAGATGAATGATGAACAGAGATTTTCCAGAAGGAAAATGGTTCAGAGCATTTACTCTTCTAGATTAGAAGAATAGCCCTTGTATCACTCTGTGGAGTGAGCCTCATGTCTGATTACTCAGATAGAGTATGGTTTCGAGAGATGATGCAGCTGATGATGATGATGGTGCTCATGATCTAGTCTATATAACTATGTTGATGCTATCCGGTGAATGGTATGTTTTGTGCTCAAGACCATTACCTGTAATACCTCCCTAGCTAGGAGGGAGTGTTGATATTATGGTAGCTGCGGGAGGTATCTACCTCCGCGTGTAAGCCTGACGAGAATAGAATACACTGGAAAGCAAGAAGAAACCCTAATGAGTTGGCTAATAACCCTAGAAGACTTGTCGTCTCAAGAAGATAATTTATATTAGGTTATTAGCCTCCAAGAGAAGAAGTTGGCTAGAAATAATAATAATATACTGAACAGACAGGTACCCAGAAGGAGAAGTCGGCCCCAGTAAGTCTGCCAGAACCATTATAAATACAGGGCGCCAGTCTCTCATTTGACACATCTCAGCAATTGCAGAGAGCCAGTTCTGCACAGTGCAGTTGCAGTCTTGTGCGCAGGTTTGGAGGAGAGTTGTTGGTGCAACTGCTGCAACAACTCTTGGCTAGGGTTTGGACTATCTGATCAGCTCTTGTTGATGCGCTATCCTTGGGGAAAGGTGCGCTACCCTTTGTATGGCTATCTAGCCTAGGGTTTGCTTCCGGAATGATTCTCTGTCAAGGTTAAGGTGCTCGGAGGGTGGCTTTAGCCTATGGTTGGGTGACAAGGGTATTGCCAATGGTAAAACGAGCACACATCCTTCATATTCTAACACACTCTTCACTAACTAAATACAAAATTTACCTTAATAAAATCTTCGATCTACACTGCCCACGACTCCTTTTAAGGCACTAGTTAAAAAGTACTTTTATTTATCTTATGTGAGCAGTTACACTTATGCATCTTGTCTAACTTTCCTTTATGCTCTTAAGTCTTGCAGATGTTGTATCCTTTGATTTATGAATGTCTTATGAGCAAAGTATTTTTTATGATGATGATAAATGTTAAGTGTTAAATGATCTAATTTTATTTTAAGCAATAAACTCCTAAATTAAGTGTCTTTTTCTTTCTCAGTTTAGAAAAGCCTTAGATTTATTTTCATAGGGACTACCCCCCTTGGCTTCACTAGGAGTTGGCCTAGACGGAGGAGTTGAGGATCAGGTGACATCACCTTGACTCGAAACTTGCCCCCAAGGACACACCAAGTGGATTGAAGGTTTCTTCTACATTAGCCCAGGTGTGTATAAGGACGGCAACATTTTTGGCATTGTTGTCTGGGATAAACCTTTCTATTCCCGGGTCACGACTTGTTTTTCCTTTTATTTCACTTAGTTTTCTTTTGATGCTTGTAATTTATCAGAAATAGACTCAACCATCTGGCGACTCCACTTATTTCCAATTTAACTAAGTATTCTATTAGGAGGAACTCAGAAGGCCTACTTAACCTCATTCCTGAACCTGAAAAGGTTTATCGAAGGAGGTTAGCCAAAGCCTCTTATCGTAGAGTACTTAGTCATTTAGGAACAGAGTCCATTTCTGATATTCACTTGCTCTTTGTCAATAAAAGCTTTACTTCATAAATGGCTATCTATAATAAATTTGACTTTACTGCAATTAATAATTATCTGCATGCTCTCCCTGAAAAAGCCATAGAAAAGCTTCCTAGTTTCTAGGGTAATAATGCTATAACTGCCAAAATGCATATCAAAGATTTCATGAGATGTACTAACAAATGGTGTGCATGTAATGATTATGAAGATGTCAAAATGAAATTATTTGTCTTATCCATAGAAGATATTGCCTTAGATTGGTATGAAGATTTGCCTGACAACAAATTCAAAATGCTCAAAGAACTTACAGATGCCTTCATAGAAAAGTGGGGGGAAAAGAAAGATCATCGTCAGTTGTTAGCAGCCCTTAATTCAATCAAGAAAAATGAGAATGAAACAATCTACGAGTTCAATCAGAAATTTAATGAACTTGTCTCCAGTATGCACACCGACATCAAGCCTCCTAATGACGCTATCCTAATCTATTATGTCGAGGCCTTTGGAGGGGAAATGAGATACCAGTTTAGAGATAAGGAACCCCTCAACCTCAAGTCAGCTCAAGAGATAGCGGTCAAAATAGATAAGAACATGAAGGCTTCAGGCAAGTCCAACATTCCTAGTTTCATAGAGGCAGTACTTCTAGGAAAACAGAGGCTAAGGACAAGGCTGCGGCTGCAGCTCCCGAAAATAAAGACCCGAATTTCGACCCCCTAAAGGTCGTTACTGAGATGGTCAAACGAATGGAAGCTACCCATGCTACTCAACTTAGTGCCATGCAAAATAGGTTGATAGCAATGGAAAGGTCACAAAATAACAGGTTTCAACCTAGGCCAAATAATGATAGGTGGCAGAGAAAAGGTCTTCCTCAAGACCAAAGGCCACCCAATCAATTAGAGTCCAATAATATGGTTCATGAAGAAGCTCTACCTTTCTGCAGAACATGTGAAGACTTTCATGAGGAGTCTACTTGTCCAATATTTTGTCAGATTAATGAACAAGGCCTTCCTCAAACAAGCAACTATGTAGATCAGCCCAGAAATACCAACCACATCAATACTTTTGGTGAATCTCATCCTCTATCTATGGAATATTGGCTTCAAATGCAAGAGAGGAGTGAGCAAGCAAACAAAGTGGTTGAGGAATATGATAATGTGACTAAGTTATATGGTCACAAACCTACAAATGAGCAGATCTTAGAAATGGCAAGGCACAAAGGAATTGTCTACCAGAGGAAAGGAAAAGAAGGAACTAGCAACTCTCAAACAAACTTTCCAAAGGTAACTACTCCTACACAAACTCCAATTACAAATCTAGGTAGTTGGATAGCAAATGCAAAGGTATTGGTTTCAGTGTCAGATCTCCTCAAAATTCCTTCACAGAAAGAAAAGCTCCTGCAAGCTATAGATCATCCAAGCAATAAAGTTATTTCAAGTAATAAAGTTGTTCCAAGCAATAAAGTTTCTCCAAAGGAACAAGAAAGGGTTAAGGAACAACATGAAGATCCTCTAGTGGTCTTAACTAGTAGGGATAGAAATAAGGAAGAAAATCCTCCTTTCTTTGTCTCACTTGAAATAAATGATCAGTGGCTACACAACTACATGTATGATTTAGGTGTTGCATCAAACATTATAACAAAAAAGATTATGCAAAGGTTGGGTCTAAAAATCACAAGGCCTTATCAGAATGTATGTGCCATGGACTCAAGAGAAATAGAAACACACGGAATAATTACAGATCTTCCAGTTAAGCTAGCCTTCCATCCTAGCGTTACTTTCAAAATGGACGTCCTTGTTATAGATGTGCCAGATGCATGGGGGATGCTCTTATCTAGGAAATGGGGAGCTCATATGGGTGGTTGTTTGAATATGGATTTGGAATTTGCTACTATTCCATGCCCTCCTCCTTCAACTGAAAATTTCAAACTCTTTAGGGAAACCAAAAGGAAGTATCACATAGAAGACCCTAAAGAGTAGTTTAATGAGTTTCTTTGCCAAGTGTCTGATTTAGGCGACTTCTCCATATGCTCCAACTTCTTAGCTCCAGTTCAAGATAAGTTTAAAGATGAAAAAGTTAGCAATAAAGCATGGAAAATGCATTTTGACAGAGCCCACTCTAGATCAAGCAAAGGGGCAGGCAATGTGTTAAAATCTCCAACAGAAAAGACTTACAATTTTGCATTCAGACTTGAGTTTGATGAAACTAATAATGTGGCAGAGTATGAGGCACTTTTGCTAGGCTTAGAAATCGCTAAGGACATGGGTATCAAAATTCTCAACATAAAGGGTGACTCAGACTTAGTGATTCTCCAAGTAAAGAACAAGTATGCATGCAAAAGTGAGAGGCTTAGAAGATACAGAAATGCTATATGGGATACCATGGAATTCTTTGATGCCATAGACCTTATTGTTATCCCAAGAGATCAAAACAGCTTGGCTGATAGTCTAGCTATAGCAGCTTCTACCCTCCAGCCCTCAGAAGATCTAATGAAAGGTGAAGGCAAGTTGGAGATAATATTTAGGCCATCTATCCCAGACAATGTTGAGCATTGGCAGGTTTTCAAAGATGATGAACAAATTCTAAGGTTCATCCATAACATAGAAGAATTCTCAGATTTTAATGTCAGCTACAAAGAGGAAGGCAAGGAATATGGTGAAGAGGAAAATCCCATTAAAAATCCAGTTCCCAGAGGTATAGCTACCCTAGAAGAATTTTTTGACAAGCATGACATGTACAAAAAGAAAAAGGAAACAATAAAGCCTGACAAATATATTGAAATAAACATTGGGACAGAAGAAGTCCCAAAAATGATAAAAATTGAGAAAGGAACCACAGAAAGCGAAAGAAAGGAATTGATCAGTTTAGTCCGAGAGTATAGGGATGTGTTCGCTTCACCTATGATAAACTTAAAGCATACAAAGAAGATGTGTTTCAACACACTATCCCTTTCAAAGATGACACAAGACCTTTCAGACAAAAGCTTAGGCGAATAAATCCTAAGTTGGCACCTTTAGTTCAAGCCGAGTTAAAAAAGATGTTTGATGTTGGAATCATTGCTCCAACCAGACATTCATCTTGGTGTTCCAATTTAGTTGTTGTCAGAAAAAAGAATGGGGGGATAAGAGTATGCATTGACTTTAGAAACTTGAATCTTGCTTGTATTAAAGACAACTATCCCCTACCCAACATGGAGACCCTACTTCAAAGGGTAATTGGCTCTAAGATTATGTCCATGTTGGATGGCTTTTCAGGCTATCACCAAGTTTTGGTGAGGAAGGAAGATCAGAACAAGACTACCTTCACCACTCCTTGGGGCACTTTTGAGTATCTAAGGATGCCTTTTGGCTTACTTAACGCAGGTGCCACCTTTCAAAGAGCCATGGATTTTGCCTTTCATGAACTAATGGGCAAAATCATAGAAATCTACCAGGATGACCTCACAGTATTTTCCAAGAAAAGATCAGACCACATAAGTCATCTTAGGCAGGTTTTTGAAAGATGTCGTAAATATGGTATCTCCTTGAACCCAGCTAAGTCCATCTTGGGTGTTGACGAAGGTAAGCTGCTAGGTCATATTATAGCAGAAGATGGGGTAAAAATGGATCCCAAAAGGGTCAAAGCTATACAAAAGGTCACTTTACCTCCAACCAAGAAATCCCTTCAATCCTTTCTTGGACAAATAAACTTCGTCAAACGGTTTATTCCTAACTTAGTTGAGTTAATGAAACCACTCCTTAAGCTACTAAAGAAAGATGCTAAGTATTAGTTGTCAAAAGAAGGAAAGATTGATTTTAAAACTATTAAGGACACAATTGGCAAATCACCAGTGTTAATTAGTCCCGACTTCAAAAGATTTTCAAATCTTTTCCTTTGCTTCTGAGGATACTATTGCAGGGGTTTTGCTCCAAAATAATAATGAGGGTCAGGAGCAACCCATTGCGTTTATGAGTGAGGCATTGCAGAATTCAGAACTTAACTATACGAGCATGGAAAAGCAAGCATATGCCTTAGTCAAATCTCTCAAACATTTCTGAGTCTACATTGGCTATTCAAAGATTGTGGGGTATGTCCCTCACGCAGCAGTAAAGGACATCCTTGGACAACAAGATTGTTTGGGAGATAGAGGAAAGTGGATTTCTAAAATTCAAGAGTATGACATAGAAATTAAACCCACTAAGTTAATCAAAGGTCAGGGTTTAGCTCAAATGCTCACCAAAGGAAATGAACAAGTGTTGGACTTAGTATGCCAAAATCAAACTAGGCCAACCTTGTCATCAGAGCTTCAAAAGTTAGAACAACACCAGTGGTATGAAGATATCATCTACTTTCTCTCAAACCTTACTTGCCCAAGTCATTTGATTGGTCATGAGAGGAGGGCTTTAAGGTTGAAAGCAGCAAAGTATTGTATCATTCAAGACGGCTTGGGGTGGAAGAACCCCGATGGAGTGATACTGAGGTGTGTTGATGAGCTAGAGTCTAAGAAACTCTTGATTGACTTCCATTCAGGATTTTGTGGTGGACACTATGTGACTTAAACTACCGCCCACAAAATCCTAAGAGCAGGTTATTATTGGTCGACAATTTTCTCAGATGTACACAAAATGATCAGGGGTTGTCAGCTATTTTCGGGGAAGCAAAAGCTAGCAGCCTTGCCTCTTCAGCCTATTGTTGTCGAAGCTCCTTTTCAGCAGTGGGGGCTTGATTTTATAGGTCAGTTCAAAGACAGTTCAAGTAATGGTTTTACTTGGATAATTACAGCCACTGACTATTTCACTAAGTGGGTAGAAGCAATACCCACTAAGCATGCAACCGACAAAGTGGTCATGGATTTCCTTGAAGATAGGATAATCACTCGGTTTGGTGTGCCTACCAAAATTACCACTGATAATGGCAAGGCCTTCAGTTCTACAGATTTATCTGCTTTTTGTTTTAAGTATGGCATTGTGTTGTCCCTGTTAGAATATAATGGATGTGCTCATTTTACCATTGACAATATCTCTATTGTCACCCAACCATAGGCTGAAGCCACCCTCCGAGCACCTTAACCTTGACAAAGAATCACTCCGAAAGCAAACCCTAGGCTAGATAGCCAAACAAAGGGTAGCGCACCTTTCCCCAAGGATAGCGCACCATGAAGAGCTGATCAGACGTTCCAAACCCTAGCCAAGAGATAGTCCAAGCCAAACGTGATCTGCTAGCTGCAGCAGCTGCAATGGCAGCTCTCCTCAAACCTGCGCATAAGACTGGGCACTGCAGTGCGTAGAAGTTGTTGCTCTGCAATTCTGAGACTGCCTGCCAGAATGAGAACTGGCGGCCTCCTGTATTTATACTAATTCTGGCTAACTGCCTGGGATGACTTCTCATTCTGGGTATCTGTATGTTCAGTATATATTATTATTTCTGGCCGACTTCTTCTCTTGGAGGCTAATAACCTAATATAAATTATCTTCTTGAGCCAACAAGTCTTCTAGGGTTATTAGCCAACTCATTAGGGTTTCTTCTTACATCCCGGAGTATACTATCCTCATTAGGTTTACACGTGGAGGTAAATACCTCTCGCAGCCACCATAATATCAACACTCCCTCCTATCTAGGGAGGTATTACAGGTAATGGTCTTGAGCACAAAAACATACCATTCACCCGGTAGCATCAACATAGTTGTATAGACTAGATCATGACTAGATCATGAGCACCATCATCATAATCAGTGTCATCAGTTGCATCATCTCTCGAAACCATACTCCATCTGAGTAATCAGACATGATGCTCACTCCACAGAGTGATACAAGAGCCATTCTTCTAATCTAGAAGAGTAAATGCTCTGAACCATTTTTCGTCTGGGAAATCTCTGTCCTTTGATTATCCATCTAACTGATAATCATTTCAATACTGTTGATAATCTTCAAGGCAATTGAAACAAAATAGAGCACCACTGTATCTATCCATAGTAGTACATAACTACAATCCAGTGGTACACTACCACACCAAGTAACACACAAGTACTTGATCAGCAACGTATAGTCACAAACAATGGAACACATCCACCACAATAGTATACATCTAATGTCATACAGTCTTCATAACAATCATCTAATATCAACCTGCACAGAAACAATGTTATGATATAAACTGAATCATATGGGCCAATCTTTCATTCACATCTGTGAGATCTAAAAGAATATCTGCCCTCAAAGTAGAACAATGAGATATCTGGACTATTCTTCTCAAGCAAGGAAGAACAACTGTCCTGTCTTCTGAACCTGGACCATTCCCCACCCTGGGCCATTCTTCCTACACTAATCAAACTGCACCCTGGAGAGAATGTATAAACCCTAAGGAATGCCTATCCCTGATTGTTGAGCCTGGACTATTTCCCACCCTGGGCCATTCCTCCTACACTAATCAAAGTGCACCCTGAAGAGAATGTATAAACCCTGAGGAATGACTATCCGGACCATTTTCTTTGTTAACCACAAGAGGAAAAGATTGTCCTACATCAACCTCCAAAACGGACCATTCATCATGTTAACCACAATGAGAAATTGTTGTCCGGCAAGGCGGGCCAGTCTTCTTGAGTAACCCTCAAGAAGAGAGACTACCCTAGACCACTCCCCATGTTAACCACAATGGGAAGTCGTTGTCTATGATACATCAGCAATCTGGACCATTTCCCATGTTAACCACAATGGGAAATCGTTGTCTGTCGNAACAAGAAAGAATCTGTCCAAGCTGAACTATTTTTCAATGGATGTCTTCAGTAATATTTTAATGCTCCCTCCCAACCTGGGAGTCATCTCTTCATTTTTCAATAAGGAAGTCGTCTCCACGAGCTCCAGCTTGAGTACGCAAACTCTTTCATCTTTTACCAAAATGTCTGCTTATCTGCTCATCTGTGGAGATATGTATTGGAGAACCACTTTCTCCTTTCCGGACTTCATTCGAATAATGTAATGCTTGATTTCAAATGTACTTTGGTCTGGAACATTGGTTTTCTCTAAAGGCTTCATGTAGCTCTGATCAATAGAGTATATCATTGTTGGAAAACTGTAACATATCCATGTGGCACTTCTTCTGTCATAATGAGATCTGATCTATTGAGTAATCATCTTGATACAATATCTTTGTTATAGAAAATCTTCACCACGCTTCTGTTGTGCACTGGAGGTTCTCCACCAAGTTGTCTTCTTCTGTCTGGATGCAAGGGTCTCTTTCTGGTATGCCTCAAAGTCTTGAGGTTGCTCTTCATACGCTCTTTATTCAATTTCTCTGGAGAACATTCTTTGCATTCATCTGATGTAGAACTCCAACTCATGGATGTTGTGGATGATATAATGACTCATGTAGAGATATGTCTGGTGTACTGGAACAAGTAATCATCATAGTCTTCTCCCTCCATCTGGGAGAACCTCTAGTTCTAGATCTCGCAATGCTTTCATTCATAAGTCTTTCATACACCGTTCTTCATCAGGGCTTTCAGTTCCTCTTCTTGATTTTTTTTATTGAGTTCATATCAGACTAGTAATCTTGTGATTCTTAATATAATGACTGGTTGTTCTGGCTTCTCTTTCTTTCTTGGAATCTTCATGTTCTTCCTTGTGTTTATCTCTTGGGTCCATGGAGTAGATTCCATTCCCTAAGGATTCCATTTCTTTCTTTCATCATAGGATCACGATTGTGGATGGACAACCAGGGATACTTTAAGGCTTCTCTTCGAAGAAGACTTCTTCTGAGGTTAAATTGGACACGTACTGTCTTTCACGGCTGCTACCATGGATATATACTTCATCATCTTCAATGGATCATAGGATTTAGCTCCCTCCTAATCCTTGCTTCATGTATGAGTGCATATAATCGGCTCCCTCCGTCTAACAGAGTCCATGCTTCTGTTTGCATCCTTATTGTCTTCTACAATATATAATTGGCTCTCTCTGTCTAATAGAGTCAACGCTTCCATCTTGTTGTCTTTCTACAAAAACGTTATAAGTCTTTCTCCGACTTCTTTATGTCTTTGCTTCTTCTGAGTCTCTTCATGATTGATTCGGCGTATTTGATCCTTTCATGTGTATTATCTAATGATATCAATCCTTATCTTGTTGTTCTTCCATAGGTATAGTTCTTCTTGGAATACATTATCTTTCAAGGGATAGATATACAAGATATGTACAGAGATGATACAAACAAGATATGTACAAGACATAAGAAGAGTATTGTTACCTTTAGAAGAAGAAGTCTCTTTCATCCTGCTTAGTCTTCTTTGTAGTTTCCTTTTCTTCAGCAACTGATGCTCCGTGCTTCTCCTTCCTTTTCTTTATCTCGGGACAATGATTCTTGTAGTGGTCATACTTTCGACAATTGAAGCATTGTACTTTTGAAATGTCTTTCTCTTGATTTGGCTTCCTCCTTGAACCAAATTTCCTTTTGTTCCTGAAATTCTTGAATCTTGCTGAGAAGGCTTGATCATCATACTTCTTTTGGGGTTTCTCTTTTGCACTGATCCTTGATTCTTCTTGAGCACAGCAAGTCCAAAGTTCTTCAAATGTCGAATACTCCTTCCTTGTGTTCATGCTTGCAGCAAATGCATCCCACGTTTTGGGAAGACCATTGAGTACTATGTTTACCAATTCCTTCTCTGAAACGATTTCTTCAATAGCTTGTAGTTGATCTCTTAACTGAGAGATTCTCAAAAAGTTTGATGTTATGATGTCATCATCATTCATCTTCATGTCACGAAGCTCATTCTTCAGACTCATTACTTGTCCAATGTTTCTGACCGAGAAGATATTTGTTAGGGCATCGTACATTTTCTTCGATGAGTCAAGATGGGAGATGTAGGGTATCAAGTGGTCTTTTATAGATTCCACTATGATACTCATAGCATTGATGTCACCATCTTTGAACCTCTCCATAGCTGCAACGTTCTGCGGTTCCTTCTCTTTTCCTTCTTCAAACTTTGGTTTCAAGAGCTTTACTTTCACGATATCCAGCACTTTATTCTTGGCAAGGATGAGGTCAATCCTTGTCTTCCACACTTTGGAGTTAGAAGCTCCATCTAACTTGTTCTCTAACTTCATAGAATAAGTCATGGCTGCTTTGACTTGGTCAAACCCTAGATTTGACCAAAAACTCAAACTTCATGTCTTGGCTTGCTGAGAGTACCAGGAAATGCGCTAGGCTAGGGCACACTGATCTGTCCGGAAATTAGGTCAATCCCTTCACTTAAGGTGCCTCAACGAGAGGATTAGGGTTTTTGCAACTACTCCTGCTAGTAACCCTAGCGACAGTGTCTTGGAAGTTGCTTATGCTAGTAACCCTAGCGGTAGTTCCTCAGCGAGCTCAATATCCTAGCGGCTATGTTTCCTTCCAGTGTTTAGACTGAATGAAGGAGGTGTGGGCCCATAACCTGTTAGAATATAATGGATGTGCTCGTTTTACCATTGACAATATCTCTATTGTCACCCAACCATAGGTCGAAGCCACCCTCCAAGTACCTTAACCTTGACAAAGAATCACTCTGAAAGCAAACCCTAGGCTAGATAGCCAAACAAAGGGTAGCGCACCTTTCCCCAAGTATAGCGCACCAACAAGAGCTGATCAGATGTTCCAAACCCTAGCCAAGAGATAGTCCAAGCCAAACGTGATCTGCTAGCTACAATGGCAATGTTGATATTATGGTAGCTGCAGGAGGTATTTACCTCCACGTGTGAACCTGAAGAGGATAGAAGACTCCAGAAAGCAAGAGAAAACCCTAATGAGTTGGCTAATAACCCTAGAAGTCTTGTCGGCTCAAGAAGATAATTTATATTAGGTTATTAGCCTCCAAGAGAAGAAGTCGGCCAGAAATAATAATAATATACTGAACAGACACATATCCAGAAGGAGAAGTTGGCCCCAGCAAATCTGGCAGAACCAGTATAAATACAGGGCGTCAGTTCTCATTTGACACATCTAAGAATTGCAATTCCCAGTTGGTGCGCACTACAGTTCCCAGTTTGGTGCGCACATGTGGAGGAGGGTTGCAGGTGCAGCTGCAGCAGCAGCTAGTTTTCAGTATTGGCTTGGACTATCTCTTGGCTAGGGTTTGGACTATCTGATCAGCTATTGTTGGTGGGCTATCCTTGGAGGAAGATGCACTACACCTTGTTTGGCTATCTAGCCTAGGGTTTGCTTCCGGAGTAATTCTCAGTCAAGGTTAAGGTGCTCGGAGGGTGGCTTTGGCCTATGGTTGGGTGACGAGGGTATCGTCAATGGTAAAACGAGCACACAATCTTCTATATTCTAACAGGTTATGGGCCCACGCCTCCTTCATTCAATCTAACTGCTAGAAGGAAACATAGCCAGAAGGATATTAAGCTCGTTGAAGAACTGTCGCTAGAGTTTCTAGCAGGAGCAGTCACCAAAGCACTGCCACTAGGGTTACTAGTAGGTGCAGTTGCAGAAACCCTAATCCTCTCGTTGAGGCACCTTAAGTGAAGGGATTGACCTAATCTTCAGACAGACCAGTGCACCCTAGCCTAGCGCATCTCCTGGTACTCTCAGCAAGCCAAGACGTCAAGTTTGAGTTTGTGGTCAAATCTAGGGTTTGACCAAGTCAAAGCAACCATGACTTACTCTATGAAGTCAAAGAACAAGTTAGATGGAGATTCTAACTTCAGAGTGTGGATGACAAGGATTGATCTCATCCTTGCCAAGAATAAAGTGTTGGATATCGTGAAAGGAAAGTGAAACCAAAGTTTGAAGAAGGGAAAGAGAAGGAACCGCAGAACGTTGCAGCCACGGATAAGTTCAAAGACAGTGACATCAATGCTATGAGTATCATAGTGGAATCTATAAAAGAACACTTGATACCCTACATCTCCCATCTTGACTCATCGAAGAAGATGTACGATGCCCTAACAAATCTCTTCTCAGTCAGAAACATTGGACAAGTTATGAGTCTAAAGAATGAGCTCCGTGACATGAAGATGAATGATGACGACAGCATAACATCATACTTTGTAAGGATCTCCCAGTTAAGAGATCAACTACAAGCTATTGAAGAGATCACTTCAGAGAAGGAATTGGTGAACATAGTACTCAATGGTCTTCCCAAGACATGGGATGCATTTGCTGCAAGCCTAAACACAAGGAAGGAGTACCCGACATTTGAAGAACTTTGGACTTGTTGTGCTCAAGAAGAATCAAGGATCAATGCAAAAGAGAAACCCCAGAGGAAGTACGATGATCAAGCCCTCACAGCAAGATTCAAGAACTTCAGGAACAAAAGGAAGTTTGGTTCAAGGAGGAAGCCAAATCAAGAGAAAGACATTTCAGAAGTACAATACTTCAACTATCGAAAGTATGGCCACTACAAGAATCATTGTCCCAAGCTAAAGAGAAGGAAGGAGAAACACGAAACATCAATTG
This sequence comes from Picea mariana, assembly GCA_032191745.1. Classification (NCBI taxonomy): domain Eukaryota; kingdom Viridiplantae; phylum Streptophyta; class Pinopsida; order Pinales; family Pinaceae; genus Picea; species Picea mariana. The sequence continues at coordinate 25,371 of JASDQU010242714.1, forward strand.
CTGAAGAAAAGGAACCTACAAAGAAGACTAAGCAATATGGAAGAGACTTCTTCTTCTAAAAGGTAACAACACTCTTCTTATTTCTTGTACATATCTTGTTTGCATCGCTTTGTACATATCTTGTATATCTATAATGTGTTCCAAGAAGAACTATACCTATGGAAGAACAAACAAGATGGAAATGGATATCATTAGATAATACACTTGAAAAGATGAGATACAAATCATGTGGAAGCTATTAAGCCGAATCAATCATGAAGAGACTTAGAAGAAGCAAGCAATCAAGAGGAAATTGGAAAAGGACTTATGACGCTTTGTAGAAGACAATAAGGATGCAGATGGAAGCGTGGACTCTGTTAAACAAGAGAGCCAATTATATATTGCAGAAGACAATAAGGATGCAGATGGAAGCATGGACTCCGTTAGACGGAGGGAGCCGATTATATGCACTCTTACATGAAGCAAGGGTTAGGAGGGAGCTAATCCTATGATCCATTGAAGATGATGAAATATATATATCCATGGTAGCAGCCATGAAAGACAGTACGTGTTCAGTTCAACCACAGAAGAAGACTTCTTCGAAGAGAAGCCTTAAAGTATTCCTGGTTGTCCATCCAGATCCGTGATCCTATGATGAAAGGAAGAAATGGAATCTCTAGGGCATGGAATCTATAAGAAACTCCATGGACCCAAGAACTAAAGAAAAACATGAAGAAGAACATGAAGATTCCAAGAAAGAAAGAGAAGCCAGAACAACCAATCATGGTATCGAGAATCACAAGATTATCAACCTGATATGACTCACTAAAAGCAATCAAGCAGAGGAACCGAAAGTCGTGATGAAGAACAGTGTATGGAAAACTTATGAATCAAAGCATTACGAGATCTAGATGGAGGGAGAAGACTATGATGATTACTTGTTCTAGTAAACCAGACTTATCTCTACATAAGTCACTATATCATCCGCAACATCCATGAGTTGGAGTTCTACATCAAATGAATGCAAAGAATGTTCTCCAGAGAAATTGAATAAAGAGCATATGAAAAGAAATCTCAAGACTTTGAGACATACCAAAAAGAGACTCCTGTATGCAGATAGAAGAAGATAACTTGGTGGATAACCTCCAGTGCACAGCAGAAGTGTGGTGAAGATTTCCTATAAAGATGACTACTCAGTAGATCATATCTCATGATGATAGAAGAAGTGCCACATAGATATGTTCCAGTTTTCCAACTATGATATACTCTATTGTTCAGATCTACATGAAGCCTTCACAGTGTTCCAGACTAAAACACATTTGAAATCAAGCATTACATTATCCATGATGAAGTCCAGAAAGGAGAAAATGATTCTCCAATACATATCTCCACAGATGAGCAGATAAGCAGACATTTTGGTAAAGCTTCTATCCAAGATGAAAGAGTTTGCGTACTCAAGCTGGAGCTCGTAGAAACAACTTCCTTCTTATCGAAAAAGGAAGAAATGACTCTCCAAGTTAGGAGGGAGCACTGAAAATATTATTTAAAACATTCATTCTTTAAAATTGAAAAATAGTCCATTTTGGACAAATGCTTTCCTGTTCGAAAAGTGGATTGAGACTTCTGACAGACAGTCACTTTCCATTGTGGTTAAAAAGGAAAGTAGTTTGATTGTTGATGTATCATACACAGCGACTTCCCATTGTGGTTAACATGGGGAGTGGTCTAGGGCAGTCTCTCTTCTTGAGGGTTACTCAAGAAGACTGGCCCGCCTCGCCGAACAACGATTTCTCATTGTGGTTAACATGAGGAATGATCTATTTTGGAGGTTGATACAGGACAGTCTTTTCCTCTTGTGGTTAACAGAGGAAATGGTCCGGACAGTCATTCCTTAGGGTTTATACATTCTCTCCAGGGTGCACTTTGATTAGTGTAGGAGGAATGGCCCACGGTGGGGAATGGTCGAGGCTCAGCAATCAGGGACAGACATTCCTTAGGGTTTATACATTCTCTCCAGGGTGCACTTTGATTAGTGTAGGAGGAATGACCCACGGTGGGGAATGGTCCAGACTCAGCATTCCTTAGGGTTATACATTCTCTCCAGGGTGCACTTTGATTAGTGTAGGAAGAATGGCCCAGGGTGGGGAATGGTCCATGTTCAGAAGACATGACAGTTATTCTTCCTTGTTTGAGAAGAATAGTCCAGATATCTCATTGTTCTACTCTGAGGGCAGATATTCTTTCATATCTCACAGACGTGAGTGAAAGATTGGCCCAGATAATTCAATTTATATCATAATATTGTTTCTGTGCATGTTGTTATCAGATGTTTGTTATGAAGACAATAGATATAGACTATTGTGGTGGATATGTTCCACTGTTTGTGAGGCGAATATTCTTTCAGAGCTCACAGATGTGAGTGAAAGATTGGCCCAAATAATTCAATATATATCATAACATTGTTTCTATGCAGGTTGCTATCAGATGTTTGTTATGAAGACTGTATGACAGTAGATGAAGACTATTGTGGTGGATATGTTCCACTGTTCGTGACTATACATTGCTGATCAAGTACTTGTGTGTTACTTGGTGTGGTAGTGAACCACTGGATTGTAGTTATGTACTACTATGGATAGACACAGTTGTGTTCTATTTTTGTTCTAACTACCTTGAAGACTATCAACAGTTTATTGGAAATAATCACCATCCAGACAAATGATGAACAGATATTTTCCAGACGGAAATTGGTTCAGAGCATAAGAGTGGCTCTTGTATCACTCTATGGTGTGAGTGACTTATCCAGCATCATGTCTAATTACTCAGATGAAGTATGGTTTCGAGAGATGATGCAGTTAACGATGAGGTGATGCTCATGATCTAGTCATGAGATAGTCTAGACGACTATATTGATGTTACCGGGTAAATGGTATGTTTTTGTGCTCAAGACCATTACCTGAAAGACCTCCCTAGCTAGGAGGGAGTGTTAATATTATGGTAGCTACGGGAGGTATTTACCTCCACGTGTGAACCTGACGAGGATAGAAGACTCCGGAAAGCAAGAGAAAACCCTAATGAGTTGGCTAATAACCTTAGAAGTCTTGTCGGCTCAAGAAGATAATTTATATTAGGTTATTAGCCTCCAAGAGAAGAAGTCGGCCAGAAATAATAATAATATACTGAACAGACACATATCTAGAAGGAGAAGTCGGCCCCAGCAAATCTGGCAAAACTAGTATAAATACAGGGCGCCAGTTCTCATTTGACACATCTCTGAATTGCAGTTCCCAGTTGGTGCGCACTACAGTTCCCAGATTGGTGCACACATGTGGAGGAGGGTTGCAGGTGTAGCTGCAGCAGCAGCTAGTTTTCATTATTGGCTTGGACTATCTCTTGGCTAGGGTTTGGACTATCTGATCAGCTATTGTTGGTGCACTATCCTTGGAGGAAGATGCGCTACACCTTGTTTGGCTATCTAGCCTAGGGTTTGCTTCCGGAGTAATTCTCAGTCAAGGTTAAGGTGCTCGAAGGGTGGCTTCGGCCTATGGTTGGGTGATCAGGGTATCGTCAATAGTAAAACGAGCACACAAATCTTCTATATTCTAACAGACAATTCTCCTCAAACCTACGCACAAGACTAGGCACTGCAGTGTGCACAAGTTGTTGCTCTGCAATTATGAGACTGCCTGCCAGAATGAGAACTGACCTCCTGTATTTATACTAATTCTGGCTAACTGCCTGGGCCGACTTCTCATTCTGGGTATCTGTCTGTTCAGTATATATTATTATTTCTGGCCGACTTTTTCTCTTGGAGGCTAATAACCTAATATAAATTATCTTCTTGAGCCGACAAGTCTTCTAGAATTATTAGCCAACTCATTAGGGTTTCTTCTTGCTTCCCGGAGTATTCTATTCTCGTCAGGTTTACACGTGGAGGTAAATACCTCCCGCAGCTACCATATTATCAACAGTCCCACTCTTCAAACTATTATCCCCAAGGTAATGGTCTTGCTGAATCCAGCAATAAGAACTTGATGAACATTCTCAAGAAAACGGTAGGGGATAATAAGAGGTCATGGGACAACAAAATAAAGTTTGCATTATGGGCGGACAGAATAACTAAAAAGAGTTCCACCGGTAAAAGCCCCTTCAAGCTTGTCTACGGTCTTGATGCTACCTTGTCAATCCACCTTAAGCTTCTAGTGTATCAATTTGTTCAAAAGTATGGTCTAGATGAAGATTTCCAACAAAACAGGATTAATCAATTGATAGAGTTAGACGAAAACAAACAAAAGGCATTGGATCAGAGCATAAAGAGTCAGATAAAGAAGACTTTTGATAAGTCTTCACAGCAGAGAACCTTTCAAGAAGGGCACACGGTCCTTCTTTGGGACAAAAGAAGGGAAAAGCCAGGGAACCATGGGAAGTTTGACAGCTTATGGACAGGTCCATATATTATACAGAGTTCAGCTGGCAGGAATTCCTTTTACTTAATCAGGTTCGATGGTGAGAATTTGGCCCTTCCAGTCAATGGCCAACTTCTCAAGTTGTTCTTCACAGAGGTCATCTGATGCCCATGGGGGCATCTACTGTATCATACTCTCTAACCCTTATCTTTGTATATTATGCTTTGTTTTTATGTATATCATTTATTTGTTGTATTATATGCACATGTATACTAACACTTTCATTATATTATATGCACATGTATATATGCTTTGTTATATGATATGTATTTGTACTTTATCATTTGCAAATTGTGTTTAATGTTGGTTTTATATGGATATGATTGCTGACATGCGTCCTTGATGCATGAAGCATAGGTCTGGATTCTCGCATGGTCTCCTACAGATTTATAAATCAACCACACGTCCCCACATGGAGCCAATGTTATCCACCAGTTTGCACAAGCTGGATTTTCTGAAGAGCAGCCAAAGAATGAGCAATCAGTGCTCATATTTGCAGAGTTCAGAGTTCAGTCGGTCTTGTAAAAGACCCATTTTTTCCACATTTCCACCATTGTAATAAATGTCCTAAGTATGAGATATTGTAAAAGGCTATTGGTCACCTAAGACCAGGAGTGAACACATACTTTGGAGTGTTTTTTTCTACTTGTTAATTATTTTTTCTGCTTGCCTTAGTGAGCGATTAAATAATTTCTAAGTTTTTTCACTCAGAAGACAAGAGCCAGAGCCGAAGTATGTACTGGCGAGCAGGTCTTGGCATAGAAAATCCAATGTCTAGTGTCTAAATGTATATAAGCTCATACTAGGACATATTGATTGAGTCATTTGGAAATTGCGGCTAGGTTTGATAGGTTTTTTTTTAAGTTTTCAATGAATTAATTAAATTCCCGCAAAAATGAAATTTATTAATTCTGAGTCAATAAAATGTAAAAATATGGCATCAAACATTGTCAGATGCCATATTTACAGTCGTTTTCCAGTCCAGAGTATCATGTAAACCCCTATTTCCCATCTTTTGAGGCAAAAAAGTGATTATTATCACTAAAAAAACAAAATTACTCTAAAAATACGAAAAAGGGGTAATTAAATTAATCTTCTAAAATTAAGGAGAACTGGGGAACATGTTTGAGACATCTTTTTTCATGTCCCAAGTTGACTGGAGGCCTAAGGCAAGTTAGCTAAAGGGGAGGTCGACTTAACTAAGATGACATGGCCTTGGGGGAGATCCCAATGTGGGAACTCGACCCCACATCCTATGTGGCGCATTCTTGAGCAAGGGCACACATCCCCAAGCTCACGCATCTCCTAACTCCACTCATCACTCCTACTTACCCCCACTCTTCCTCACATCACTCGCCCTCCACTCACCCTCCACCTTCCATCACTCCCCTTCACTCCCTATTCACTCTCACGTATCTCCCATTCACTAATGCACCACTCCCTTTGCTCCCACGCATTCCTAAACCCTAACCCTAGCGCATCCTTCATTGGAGTTATCACCTCCCATTTCTATTTAAGAGAGGTCGACCTCTCCCATTAGTGAGTTCAGTCTTGGGCAAGCTATTGTAATACTGTTGTAATCATTTTGGAGTAATAAAGACTTTGGAGCTATTTTGGTGTGGACTCAAATGTGTCGATGCTTTGATCTCGATTGCAATTTTTCTCATGAGGTAACATGTATTTTTACATTTCAGTTTTGTAATTAATTGGTAAAGCCTTGAAGGTATGCTATCATATAATAGGGTAAGATTAATCTAGCTTGATTTATATTATTGCTTCTTTATTTCATAGACTTTTACACCGCATGCATTGTTTTCGGTTAAATTAACATGCGCGTGCGAGTTGTGTTGTGTAGGGAAGATCTTTAACAATTTTGTTGCAGGACTGAAGTGTATAGTTGCAGGTTCCTCAAGCTTGGACGATCGACAGGTGGCTGTTTCCATCGTCATCATCCAAGAGATTCAAATATAGAGCTCCCTCTTCTTCACATCAAGGGAACCCCATAGCCCAAAAAGTTCCTGGCTCAAGCGGAAACTCTGAAAACCGATAAACTTCTTTCCCTTATCTTTTTCTTTGATTGCACGCTGCTCTAAACTTCTTGTTTTAAAAATCTGAAGTCTACATGCATTGTTTTCTAGATCTAAGCTTAATTTGTCAATTTCAAAGAACAGATCTAGGCAAATTTTAAGCAATTTTTTTGGTCTTTTCACCTAGAATTTAGAACAAAGTTATTGCTTGGTTTTAAATTTTTGATCAAGCTAATTGGTTGCTTTATGTTTTCTGTTTTAAAACAGCAAACAGAAGCATTCAAAGGAGCCTAAGTTAGGTCCATGCAAACTGCCCAAAAGGCCTAAAAAATTTGCATTTTGCCTTGGAAAATTTTCTAAAATTTTTTATGGAAAATTTTCTAAAATTTTTGATAAAAAATTTTATTGTTTAAAATATTTTTTCATCATTTTCTAACTTTGTTTATTTGTTGTTTTCTTGCAGCAAATACAAGTCGAAGAGGAGATTCTGCCAGTTTTGGGCAAAATCAAGGCTCCCAGGGCACCCTGGGGGGTTTCAACTTCGTCAAAACGAAGTTTTTCCTTTTTTCTATCTTTTTCTTATATTCCTCTAAACGATCCAATTATAAGGATCCCTTTCTTTCTAAAGAAGCTAAAAGCTTAAAGAGAACTTTGGTTCTCTGTTGTAATAGTGCAATAAAAGCGGGCCCTTTGTGCCCAGTTTCTTCATCCCCGTTAGGGGAATTTGTGTTGTTGGTGTGGTTTTTATTTTTTGTAATTGATGCATGCTTAAAATCTAGTAATCAAACACACAAGTCAAGTACATTGGACACACTACAAACACTCTAACTTTATGCATGTTAACCAAATCTTAATCTATCATGCATGCTTAGTTAGCTTTGCTTCAAGTATTTTCTTTTTTTTTCAATCAGTCTTGCAACAGTGTTCAAATTTCCAAAGTATCTTGTAAATCTTTTCTCAACTACAAAGTCGGGTACATAAATTTTAATTGTTGCAATTCCATCTTTACACTTTCAAGTGTTTGTGCAAGTACTTTATTTACAAAGCAGGGTGTGTGATCTATCTATTTCAAGCTTTTATCAAGTAATTGAACCTTGCTAGTTTAATAGGACAATCTCTTAAGTTGTTAGTTCATTGGGAGGAAAAGGCCTAAAAGTGACCTGTGAAGTAAGACGGTTTACAATGTTGTACATCCAACACTTTTGGTGAGTTTACTGGTGAGACCATTGGGTTTCGGTAAACTTTCAGCAAGTCCAAGCAGAGAACAAGCTTCCTAAGGGGCCAAACACTCTTCACTAACTAAATACAAAATTTACCTTAATAAAATCTTCGATCTACACTGCCCATGAGGCATTGGTTAAAAAGTACTTTTATTTATCTTATGTGAGCAGTTACACTTATGCATCTTGTCTAACTTTCCTTTATGCTCTTAAGTCTTGCAGATATTGTATCCTTTGATTTATGAATGTCTTATGAGCAAAGTATTTTTTATGATGATGATAAATGCTAAGTGTTAAATGATCTAATTTTATTTTAAGCAATAAACTCCTAGATTAAGTGTCTTTTTCTTTCTCAGTTTAGAAAAGCCTTAGATTTATTTTCGTAGGGACTACCCCACTTGGCTTCGCTAGGAGTTGGCCTAGATGGAGGAGTTGAGGATCAGGTGAAAGCACCTTGACTCGAAACTTGCCCCCAAGGACACACCAAGTGGATTGAAGGTTTCTTCCACGTTAGCCCAGGTGTGTATAAGGACGGCAACCAGAACCATTTGTGCAAGGGATCTGTACATGAGAGAAGTTGCCATGCTTTGACATCTATGGACAGTTTCCATCCAAGACGAGGCTCGGTTAGAGTCCAGGAATGGAAAACAGAAAGGCAACAATGATGAGAACCAAGCCCTGGTTGCTCATACTAGGAAAGGAAGAAGAGGTGGTTCTCCAAAGAGAGAGACATCTCCAAAACCAAGGAGGAAGAAGGACCTTAGCAAGGTCAAGTGTTTTGCTTGTCATGAGTATGGTCATTATGCTTCACAGTGTCCATAGCGGAGGAGAGGGGGAAGGAAGCAACGGGCATCAGCAACAGAGGTTGATGAGGTGGATAACATGCTTCAAAGGAAGTTATTATTAGTCTCTTCCCTTTCTGGTACAGTGTCTGATGATGGGACTGTTGATATTATGGTAGCTGCAGGAGGTATAAACCTCCATGTGTAACCTTTGGCTAGAATAGAATATTTCGGAAGCAAGAGAAACCCGAAACAGATGTGTAGAAACCCTAGAAGACAAGTCGGCTCAGTAAAATAATTAATATTAAAGTATTACCCTCCAGAAAGAGAAGTCGACCTAGACAGGTGACAAGGAGCACTATAAATAGAAGGTGCTTGAGCTCATTTGTACTCAACCACCTCACTCACTCTCTCAAGTGTGGCACAAGTTTGGAGCTACAGCTGCAAGAATGGAAGGTGGATGTTCTGGGGTGATTCTTGGTCTCTCTCTCTAGCGCTATCTAGCCTAAGATATGTGTCCTACCTCTTAGTATCTCTTGGTGGTATTCTTGGTGACATTCTTGGTGGTATTATGATATTCTTGGTGAGCTGCGACTGCTGCAATTGAGTACTGTCCTTGTTTTGTGGTTTTGGGACTTTCTGTCTGGTGCGCTATCTTTGGAGAAAGATACGCTCTCTTGGTTATTTGTTGGTTCTAGTGCTGCTTCCGAAATCATTCTATCTAGCAAAGGTTATGGTGCTCGAGGGTGGTTGCGTGCCTATGGTTGGGTGACAATATTGTGATAATGTCTATCGTAAAACGAGCACATCGAATATTTTAATAGGTTATGGGCCCACACTACCTTCATAACAGTCTAACCGCTGGAAGGTAGATCAAGATTTCTTTGTCAAGCTCGTTATAGCACCAATTGTAGCTACAACTAGGGTTTCTGATTTTGCAGCTGCAACAAACCCTAATCTAATTCTTTGGGCACCTTAAGCGAAGCGTTGGACCTAATTTCTAGATATTTTAGTGCGCCCTAGTCTAGCGCACCCTTTGATGTCCTCAGCCAGCAAAAACGCCAAGTTTGAGTTTTTGGTCAAAGTCAAAGTCAAAGGTTGATTGGTCAAAGTCAAAGGTTGACTAGTCAAATCCAAAGGTTGACTTTTGGTCAACATTGAGTTTATGGTCAAAGTTGAAATTTCAGAGTTTCTAGCCTGTTCTAATCATTGAACCTTTTTTATTCAGTTTCTAACCTCTTCTTGTCAAGATGGTGTCTAGCTTGAGATTAGAAGACAAGTTAAACAATGCTGCAAATTTCAAAGGTATGCACTTGTATATGCTTTTTCATGTTATATCATCCAGTAAAGAATGAGTGTGTTTTGCAAGGAATGTACAAGAGACCTTGTCCAAGCAATGATCTTGGATTCAGTACATTCAGAGGAACAAGCAGTTGAGGCTCCAGGTTCCAGGTTTGATTGATCAAATTATTAGTTTCAATTTGCACATATCAAGTTTGATAGTTGCTATAGTTGTGACAAAATTCTTTGAAAGGTTATATTACTGCTAGGTATACTTGGTTGCATATAAGTACTATTGATATATATGTTTATTGCACTTGTTTGCAAAATGAACTAACATCTCCTTTAGGAGACATTTTCTTGTTCCCGGGCAGGTCACCTTGGTAATTCTATGATGACTACCATCCTTGTTACCATATATACGTTCTTATGAAAATGTTTTTGGAAATACTTTTGCTCTTGTTGTTCTTGTTCCGGGAAGGTAATAGGCGATAGCTCAGAGAAGGAGCTATAGTGACAGTTCCAAACATGGAGCAGATGACTCCATCAAGTGGTCAGGCAAATGATCTCACCAAGTACCAATTCTAAAGGAAGCGTGGAAAGCAAAAGGAGTTTTTGGACTCAGATACAAGAAAATCAAGATCTGATAATGGAAGAGAATACACCTCCAAGGAACTCGTTGCCTTTTGTAAAGCAGCTAGGATCGGGAGGGAGCTAATTGTCCCACGTAATCCTCAACAGAATGGTGTGGCAGAAAGAAAGAACCAATCCATTGAAGGATTTGTTAAGGCAATGATGAATGACCAGAATCTATACATGTTTCTATGGGGAGAAGCAGTTATGGCAGCCGTATATTTTCATAATAGAAGTCCTCACTGTATATTGAAGAAAATCACTCCAGAAGAAGCTTTCTCCGGAAAGAAGCCAAGCGTTGAACACTTGAGAATCTTCGGTTGTCAGTCAAGAAGAAAGAATGGAAGGAAGTTAAGATAGAAGAATATCAATCCATCATGAAAAATGATGTATGGGAAATTGTGTCTAGACCTGAAGGAAAGTCTGTAGTCACTTCAAAATGGATTTACAAGATAAAAGCATGCAGTAGATGGGAGTATCGATAAATACAAGGCAAGATTCGTGGATAGAGGGTTCTCCCAGTATGAGGGAGAAGACTATGATGAGACGTTTGCTCCAGTTACCAGATACACCTCTATAAGAGCCATCATATCTATTGCAGCATCCATCGGTTGGAGTTTACATCAGATGGATGTAAAGACCGCTTTTCTCAATGGAATAATTGAGGAAGAAGTATACATAGAACAACCTCAAGGTTTTGAGGTACACCCGAGAGAAACCCATGTATGAAGAAGGCCTTGTATGGACTCAAGCAAGCTCCAAGAGCTTGGTATGCACAAATTGACAGTTACTTGACGAGACTTGGATTTTCCAAAAGCTATGTTGATCCAAACCTTTATTACAAGGTTGTGAATGATGCACCTGTGATCCTGCTACTATATGTTGATGATTTGTTTCTGACAGGTGTAGAGCCTCTCATTATTCAGTGTAAGAGGGAGCTAGCCTTTGAATTCGATATGAAGGATCTTAGTCTCATGCATTATTATTTGAGACTAGAAGTAAAGCAGAAGCGTGGTGAAATCTTCCTGGGGCAAGGGAAGTATGTTGTAAAGATCCTTCAGAAGTTTGGGATGATTGATTGATTGCAAATCCATGGCAACTCCCATGGTGACAGATCTGAAGAAGCTAAGAGACTCTTATTCTGATACGGTAGATTCGTCCCTGTACCAACAGTTGATTGGCTCATTGATGTATTTGGTTAATACCTGGCTGGACATTTGCTTTGTTATGAACGCATTGAGCCAGCTCCAGGTGGAACCTAGACATGAGCATTGGATAACTGCAAAGCACATTTTGAGATATCTTCGTGGGACGTTAAATTATGGTTTGAGATATGCCTCAAACACTGACATACAGCTGCATGGATTTACTGATTCAGATTGGGCAGGGAGTGCAAATGAAAAAAATAATACTTTTGGTATATGTCTCAGTTTGTGATCTGCTATGATATCATGGGCTAGCAGGAAACAAAAGTATGTTGCACTCAGCACTGTAGAAGTAGAGTATATTGCAGTTTGTGATGCTTGTACGGAAGCAGTATGGCTCCCCAAGCTCATTTCTGGACTATTTGATCAGGTGTTGGATTCGACTATGATATATTGTGATAAATGGAGTTGTGTGAAGCTTTCAAAGAACCACGTGTTCCATGACAGGTCTAAGCACATTGAGATCAAGTACTATTTTATCTGTGATAAAGTCCAGCAGGGAGAAGTGATTCTCCAATACATCTCCACCGATGAGCAAACAACTGATATTTTGACAAAGCCTTTGTCCAAGATAAAGTTTACATACTTGAGGGACAAGCCGGGCGTCTAGGACTTGTGGAAATTTCTCCCTTGGTTGGAAGGAGTGTTGATCTGTATCATGTTAGTAAAACTTAGATATGATGCTTCAGCATCATGCTAGTACATCTTAGATATGATGCAGTAGCATCATGCTAGTACAACTTAGAGATGATGCAGAGACATTGATCTACATCATGCCAGTACAACTTAGATATGATGCATTCGCATCATGATAGTACGACTTAGAGATGATGTAGATGATACTCCACATCATGCCAGTACAGCTTAGATATGATGCATTCACATCATGCTACTACGACTTAGAGATGATGTAGTGGAGATACCTCCCTTGGTTGAAAGGGAGGAGATGACTTCCTCAATTGGGAGGGAGTACTGATATATGGCATCATGGATAGTCAATGTGTTGGTGGACAGACATTCTCCAGGCGGAGAATGGTCCAGGAAGAATAGATTGCTGGTGAACATACATTCTCCCTGTGGAGGATGGTCCACGTTGACAGATTGCTTGTGGACAAACATTCTCCCTATGGAGGATGGTCCAGGTTGACAGATTATTGATGTACCATGGGCAACTATTCTCCTGGGGCATTGCCCGGACAGGTAGAATGGTCCAGGACAACTATTCTTCTAGGACATATGTCTGGATTAGAAGAATGGTCCGTCTCCCTGAGTTCATAGTAGTGACTAGAGTGGGGAGATTGGTACAGGAAAAACATTTTCCCTGAGTTCACAGTAGTGGCCAAAGGGGGGAAAATGGTCCAGGACAGTCATTCTTCTATGACGTATGTCCAGATTAGAAGAATGGTCCTTGTAGCCCATGGCGTGGCTTTAAACATCTGGGAGGACAGTCATTCTTCTAGGAAGTATGTATGGATTAGAAGAATGGTCCTTGTAGCCCATGGCGTGGCTTTCAGCATCTGGGAGGACAATCATTCTTCTAGGAAGTATGTCCGGATTAGAAGAATGGTCCTTGTAGCCCATGGCGTGGCTTTTAGCATCTGGGAGGAAAGTCGTTCTTCTAGGACGTATGTCCAGATTAGAAGAATGGTCCTTGCAGCTCATTGTGGGGCTTTCAGCATCTGTTGGGACAGACATTCTTCTAGGACGTATGTCTGGATAAGAAGAATGGTCCCTATATCACTTTGTTGAGTGAGTGACCTATGCGAGACACTTTGTTGAGTGTGCTAGGTTCATCATATGACTTATTCAGCATCATGCCTGATTACTCAGATGCAGTATGGCCTCGAGAGATGATGCAGACGATGATATGATTTAATGCCAGGAAACTATTGTTCTGCATGGTGATAGTCTGTGTAGCTATTAGTTGATTGCAGTGCAGACTGTGTCTCTGGACAGTAGCTATGTGCTACTGTGGTGGATGTGTTCCACTGGTAGTGACTGTGTGTCACTAGATAGTAGTTGTATGCTACTAGGAGTGGTTGTGTACCATTGGATAGCAGTGGTGGTGCTACTATGGATCGACATTGTTGTGATTTATTGGATGGCATTGTAGTAACTGTGTACTACTACTGGATTGCCACAGAGACTACCAATGGTGTTGAAGGTGTTTCCTAGGCTGGTGTGCCAACCAGTACTGTTGGAGGTGATTGCCAGCTAGATGGATAATGATGATGATGCTCGTGACTTGATCTGTGTGATGATGATGATGATGATGATGATGCTACCTGTAGAATGGTCTGCAAGACTATGTGAGCCTTGCCCATGCCATGTGAAATGGATGGATGTGTTTGAGACCATTACAATTAATACCTCACTAGCTAGGAGGGAGTGTTGATATTATGGTAGTTGCGGGAGGTATTAACCTCCATGTGTAACCTTTGGCTAGAATAGAATATTCCGGAAGCAAGAGAAACCCTAAATAGATGTGTAGAAACCCTAGAAGACAAGTCGGCTCAGTAAAAGAATTAATATTAAAGTATTACCCTCCAGAAAGAGAAGTTGGCCTAGACAGGTGACAAGGAGCACTATAAATAGAGGGTGCTTGAGCTCATTTGTACTCACTCACCTCACTCACTCTCTCAAGTGTGGCGCAAGTTTGGAGCTGCAGCTGCAAGAATGGAAGGTGGATCTTCTGGGGTGATTCTTGGTCTCTCTCTCTAGCACTATCTAGCCTAAGATATGCGCCCTAACTCTTAGTATCTCTTGGTGGTATTCTTGGTGACATTCTTGGTGGTATTCTGATATTCTTGGTGAGCTGCAACTGCTGCAGTTGAGTACCGTCCTTGTTTTGTAGTTTTGGGACTTTTTGTCTGGTGTACTATCTTTGGTTCAAGCAAGATACAGAGGTCACCTTGTAAGCTTTGATCAAAGGAATGAAAAACTGATTAGAAGGAGAATTCACTGAGTATGTGTTTTATTTCTTCCGCTGTTCATTTTTCAGGTACTATGTGATTGATGCAAAGTCCAGAAATTTAATTTCCGGCTGTTAAATAAATTATGTTTTTGAGTCATTTAATGAGAGAACATTAGGACAGAAATCACCTAGGCTAGAAAAATTTACAAGTTGTTCAAGGAATTACTACTTAATCGCCCATGGTTCCATGTAATGCCTTGGTTACACTCACCCCCATGTCTGTTTGCATAAGTAATTAAACAGAACCTTTTTTTGTAACAAAATTAACTGACAGGGTTGATTCCTACAAATTCCCTTTGCAATCTTTTTCCAGAATTGTACGATGTTATACATATTACATAGGTCCTGCAGCAAGAAGATCTCATTTCAACAATGTTATCAGAAATGTGATCAGCTTTGTTATTATTTCCTCATATTTAAGATAGCATCTCTGCCTATTACCTTCAGTGGGCATACACCACAGACAATTTTGCATCTTGCACATGCAAAGATTTTGAGAACACATGAATACACTACAGCAAAACTTTGAAATGTAGGAAGAATACAGTAACATTCTACCCTAGATCTAAAACCTCTTAAATAAGAAAGTGAAAATGTATTTCGATTTTTACATTACCTGTATGCTTCGCTCAGAGCTTTTTCTATATGTGTTACATTTCTTATTCCAAAAGCAATAGTGTAACCATCCATCGATGCATCTTCAAATTTAAGGGCTTCTGCATCTCCTTCCATCCATATTAGTGAACGGGCCTCTCCCAGCCCTGCAAAGTAGTGCTAATCTGTAGTAAGTAAAATGCGTAGCTAACTCAGACACCAGATCTACAAAATAAAAACCAATAAACAAGAATTAAAATGCAAAAGAGAAAAGAAGCAAGTAACATATGCACTAAACTGGGAAAACGCCTATAATTAACTTGGAACATAAACAAGCAGTGGACAGGTCACAATAACAGAAAAAGGATAGAAAAGAGTCCATGCATCTGCCAGTCACGATATCTACATGATTTGGCATGGATTTCACCTTTAGCAATTGCACGTCTTCTACCAACATCCAGCATTGCAGGGTTGATATCACAGATAAAGACTCGAGTCTCATCTTCAGCATCTTCATCAACTGCAACACCTGAGATCCTTTGACGTTCAAGGCTATGGATAGCTTCTAAAACACGAAATGCAATATCTCCTGCGAAACATATAGCAAATATCATAAGATGGACCCTGTTCTTAACCATACAGCTATTTAAACACTGGACAACTAAAGTAATTCATTGAAATATTTAACATGTAAGGCAGACTCAGAAACAAAAGGTTTTATAGTTGCAACGAAGTTTATTTATAAACCTATAAGATATCTATCACTCGCAAAAGTTAAACTACTTTAGTCTTTGATAATAAGATACTGGAGATAAGATTTCCTTTCTCTACATATGTGTAAATTGACAAAGGTAAAGAATTGCCATCACTGATATTATTTTGAGGCTTCCTGCCTGTTGTACCCAGGTAGTGAATGCCATGCCAATGTAAGGACATCAGCAGCTGTGGGGACTAGTTTTCATTATAGTGAGATTTCTAACTATTTAATTAAAGTGGGTTTTCTGGGAACAAGGAAAAGACAGCATCTATTAGTGGCATAGAAGCAAAAGTGATCTATTCACAAGATTTGAAGATTGGCATGTTCAGATTGAAGACCTTCAAAACAGACTCAGTGCTTGGGATTCAATGTGCCAAAGAAAGCCTTTAATCATGTCATGCCAAAGATTACCAATTTGGTACTCATTTCCCCTCAATACTTCTATTGTTCTCCTACTCATCTATCCTTGTTATTAAAGTTGTAGGCATATCTAAACACTGTGTAGTATGAAGAAGAGAGCTGCCATTTTTGTATGGGGAGTACAGATTCCAGAATTAACTCCATAGTTACACAGATGGTATTTTTCAGTAAGACTGACCATTAATGACTAAATGCCCATCTTTGTCTAGTGCTATGTGATTAGCACTTTAAATGCAAAGGATACACAGGTCGGTGACTTGAGTCTACGGTATGATGGATGACCCTAAAGTTTAAAATGCTCAGCATCAAATTTTTTGTTGCTTGCTTGATGCTGTAATGAACTTTAATTTGGCACATAAAGTGAGAATGTGTTACTGATAGGGGAATTTGGAGGTAAATAAATAAACTCATGAATAGGCCTTGTGAGGATACCCCTAAAGACCAGAGATCATTTGGAGAGTGTCTTCTTTCTAAACCAAAGCAATATTAAATTTGTCCTAAACCATGAATGCTTGGAAGCTTATATTTCTTATTCAATACTGTCTAAAGCATTGAATGCTATAATAGAAATATGTCGATATATAACATCCAAAATCTACAGTCACAGATTGGTAGACAGCGAATCTGAAATTTTTATAGCTGATTAAGAAACATGTTTACCTATGGCATATAAGTCAGTTTTTCTGTTACTCCTGATAGCACATTGTCTTTGTTTCACATTTACAACTAGTTTCCTTCCTGCTAACTTCAATGACAGATTTAGAGTGCAAATCCAAACCAGGTATAGATTTGTACCCCTTTCCAACTATCAAGATGCTCAGGTGCATTATGGTAAATTACAAAAAAGGATAAAAGGAGTATCTTCTAACACTCTTTGGATGACCTTTGTGTTGATATTATGGTAGCTGCGGGAGGTATTAACCTCCACTTGTGACCTTTGATGAGATTAGAATATTCCAGGAAGCAAGAAGAACCCTAAAAGACTTGGACATAACCCTAGAAGTAAAGTCAGCTAAAGAGAATATTGTATATTGAGTCTTTAGCCTCCAGAAAGATAAGTCGGCCCAGACAGCCAGGAAAGAGCAAAATAAATATAAGGTGCCAGAGCTCATTTGATGCACAAAAGTCACAACTGCAGAAATCCAGCAGTGCGCAAGTCTGGGGAGCAGTTGCAGCTGCAGTTACTACAACCTATAATTTCGGTCTTTCTGGGTTGGACTTTCTGATCAGTCTTGCTTATCTTTGCTTGCTGCATTAGCCTTGGTTGGCTATTGAATTGCTACCGAAATTCTTCTCTCTATCCAGGTCAAGGTGCTCGGGGGTGGCATTTGTGCCTATGGTTGGGTGACAATATTGCTATATTGTCTATGGTTAAACGAGCACACCCACTTTTCTAACAGGTTATGGGCCCACCCCTCCTTCATTCAGTCTAACCACTGGAAGAAAGCTAAGCCATAAGGTTATCAAGCTCGTTGAAGAACTGTCGCTAGGGTTTCTAGCAGGTGCAGTTACTGAAGCATTGCCGCTAGGGTTACTAGCAGGTGCAGTTGCAAAAACCCTAAAACTCTTGCCCATCACCTTATGATGGAACACCTTACTCAAGGACAAGATATTCTAGTGCGCCTTAGTCCAACGCACCTCTTGGCACTCTCAGAAGGCAAAAACGTCGAGGTTGAGATTTTGGGTCAAAGTCAAAGTTTGACCAGTTATCGGTCAATAAAAATCATGAATGAAAAGACGAATCATCTACACTATTCAGCTCTCATAGGAACTCTTGAAGATGACAAGTGGATAATTGACAGTGGAGCTTCCAAGCATATGACAGGAGACCAAGTCAAACTCTCTAATCTGAATAAAAAGAGGACATCCTACAAGGTAGAACTTGGAGATAAGAACACCTATCCAGTCGAAGGAATTGGTCAAGCCTCCATCAAATTGAAAACAGGTAACAATGTTCATTTGAGCAATGTCTTATATGTACCTGGTTTAGAAAAGAATCTTGTATCCATATCTTGCCTAGAAGACAAAGGAAACAAAATAGCCTTTGTAGATGGAAAAGTATTATCTTGGTCTAGAGACTCCAGCATAGAGAACGCTAGAGTTATTGGAACCCGTGAAGGAAGACTATACAGACTACTAGAACGAAATGATGAAGCTCTTGTACATGATTAAGTCAATCCCAATGAACTTTGGCATAGAAGGTATGCTCATATCAACTATCAAGCATTACCTTTCCTCGAAAAGATGGTTGAAGGAATACCAGACCTACAATCTACACATGAAGGAATTTGGAATTTGGAATTTGCAAAAGGATATGTTCATGGTAAGAATGTTAAGAAACCATTCTCAAGTAGCAATAATAGATCTAAGAAAATCCTAGATCTAATACATTCAGATGTTTGCGTTCCGATGCTAGTCAAATCTCTAGGAGATTCTCTTTACTATGTAATCTTAATAGATGATTACTCAAGAAAAACTTGGTTATATCTCTTGAAGACAAAGGACAAAGTTTTAAGCAAGTTTCGAGAATTCAAAGCAGAGATAGAGAACCTCACAAACAAGAAAATCAAGACCTTGAGAACAGATAATGGAGGAGAATACACATCCAAGGAATTTATTACCTTTTGCAAATCGACAGGGGTTAGGAGGGAGCTAATTGTTCCTCATAATCCTCAAAAAAATGGTGTAGCAGAAAGGAAGAACGGATCTATTGAAGAAACTATGAAGGCACTAATGAACGATCAAGGTTTATCTATGTATTTGTGGGGAGAAGCAGCCATGACAGCAATATATGTTCAGAACAAAAGTCCCCACCACTTATTGAAGGATATGACTCCAGAAGAAGACTTCTCAGGAAAGAAACCTAATGTGGAACACTTAAGAATCTTTGGATGCCCTGTTTACATTCACATCCCCAAGGATAAAGGAAGAAATTAGAACCCTCAGGAAAGAAGGGCATATTTGTGGGATACAATGAATCATCCAAAGCCTATAGAATCTATATCCCAAAACAACATAAGGTTGAAGTCAGCAGAGACGTAACCTTCAATGAAAAGATGGCTTTCAGGAAATCCATAGAAGAAACTATAGAAGAAGAAGAGTATGAAGAGCCTAAAGAAGAAAGCACATGTCTTCCAGAAAGTCAGAATGAAGAAACATAACAACTTGATCATCTGATGTAACCATGTGAACCTATTGAATCAGTCATTGTACCCAAAACCAAGAAACGTCCAGCTTGGCTTGAAGCTACTCTACAAGAAGCAGAAAGACTCAAAGCCCCAAGTGGCACCTTCAAAAAAAGCAAAAAGCCCAAAAGATTCTCCAGTTATACAGCATGTATGACAAAGCTTCTAAATGAAGAACCCCCCACATTTGAAGAGGCAACTCAGAAGAAACAATGGAAAGAAGCCATGACAGAAGAACACCAGTCCATCATGAAAAATGATGTATGGGAAATTGTGCCTATACCCAAAGAAAAATCAATAGTAACTTCAAAATGAGTTTATAAGATCAAACATGCAGCAGACGGAAGCGTGGACAAATACAAAGCAAGGTTCGTAGCTAGAGGGTTCTCCCAAAAGGAGGGAGAAGACTATGACGAGACATTTGCTCCTGTTGCCAGATATACTTCCATTAGAGCCACTATGTCTCTTATTGCTTCCATGGGATGGAGTTTACATCAGATGGATGTAAAGACAGCTTTTCTCAATGGAGCAATTGAAGAAGAAGTATACATTGAACAACCTCAAGGATTTGAAGTACACTCCAGAGACACTCATGTTTGCAGATTAAAGAAAACCTTGTATGGACTCAAGCAAGCTCCAAGAGCTTGGTATGCTAGAATAGACAACTACTTAATAAGACTTGGTTTCTACAAAAGTCATGCAGATCCAAATCTCTACTACAAAGTCGTGAACAATGCACATGTGATTCTACTGCTATATGTCGACGATTTATTCTTGACAAGTGAAGAGTCTCTCATCACCCAGTGTAAGAAGGAACTAGCTTCTGAGTTCGATATGAAAGATCTTGGTCTCATGCATTATTACTTGGGACTAGAAATATGGCAGAAGCGTGGTGAAGTATTCCTTGGACAAGGAAAGTATGCAGTGAAGATTCTTCAAAAGTTTGGAATGATGGATTGCAAATCCATGGACACTCCTATGACCACAGATATAAGAAAAGTAAGAGACTCAGATTCTGATCCAGTAGACCCGTCCCTATATCGACAAGTGATTGGGTCATTGATGTATTTAGTGAATACTCGACCAGATATTTGCTTTGCTATAAACACCCTAAGCCAGTTCCAGGTGGAACCCAGACATGAGCATTGGATAGTTGCAAAGCATGTTCTAAAATATATTAGTGGGACGCTAAACTATGGTTTAAGATATACCTCATCCAGTGATATACAGCTTCATGGATTCACAGATTCAAATTGGGCAGGGAGTGCAGAAGACAGGAGGAGTACTTAAGGGATGTGTTTCAGCTTGGGCTCCGCTATGATATCTTGGGGCAGTAGGAAACAAAAGTCTGTCGCACTCAACACAGCAGAAGCAGAATATATCGCAGCATGTGAGTCATGTACAGAAGCAGTATGGTTGAGCAAGTTGATTTCTGGATTATTTGATCGAGTTCCAGATTCGACCATAATATACTGTGACAATCAAAGTTGTATAAGGCTATCCGAACACCCAGTGTTTCATGAACGGTTGAAACACATTGAGATCAAATACTACTTTATTCGAGATAAAGTCCAGGAAGGAGAAGTGAAGCTCCAGTATATCTCCATAGATGAGCAGACAGTAGATATTTTGATAAATCCTTTGTCTAAGATAAAGTTTGCATACTTATGAGACAAGTTGGGGATCGTGGAGATAACTCCCTTAGCTGAAAGGGAAGAGATGGTGTAACACACCCACGGTGGGGACTCGAATTTTTGTTCTTCTTAGGAGAATCAAAACCCCCATTCGAGGTCTCTATTCCATTCTGCTCTTCCCGAGCTTTCTAGCCACGATCTCCATGCTCCGAAACAAGCTCGGAGCAGGCAGATATCCTCTCCTAGGATCTACGGGTTCTTTCATCCCCCTATACTTGCATATGACGGAGGCTATGACTAGACGCCAAGTCAACGGGCGCCAAGACGCCCACCACGCGAATCCTCCGGATTGGCAAACCTCTGAAGTTCACGATCCGACGTCGCGTGTCCTCGAGGATTTTGACGGCCCTGATTTACTTCAGGACTTCGACGTTCAAAAGTTTCAAACGTTCCTACACCTTTTTCCTCCAAAGTACTCCGTACCCGAAGTTACAGATTGAGCACCACACGTCCCTTGTGATCGACGATTATGATCTTCTTCAGGACTTCGACGTTCGGGAGTTCTGAGCACTCCAACTCTTTTCCCTCCAAAGTACTCCGTCCTCGAAGTTCCAGATCAAGCGCCGCGAGTCCATCTAATCAACGGCTTGGGTCCACTTTGGGACTTTGCCGTTCGGGCGTCCCGGACGCTCACACCACCTTTTCTCCTGAAGTGATTTCACCCAAAGTCAACGATCTGTCGACGCGTGTCTCTTTCAAATCGACGATCATGATTTACTTCACGAGTTCTCAACTCTTGTGACCCCACTTTCCTCCGAAATGGCTATCTTCCGAAATGGAAGATCTGCTGACACCTGTCCTCCGCTAACGGACAGCCCAGATGAACTCCGCCTCTCCAACTTTCGGGGGTTCTTGTTCAACACATCCCCTTTTCTCCAAGAGTGACTTTCCTCTGAAGTGCAGGATCTGACGACACCTGTCCCTTTGGCTTGGATGGCTCAAATCTGCTTCGGCTCTTCCGGCTTCGAGAGTGTCAACCTCTCCACACTCGCTTTCTCCCGGAGTGCTTACACCCGAAGTCGATGATCCGTCAACACGTGTCTCCCACAGATCGAAGGCTGCAAATCACTTCGGCTCTTCGAGCTTCGGGAGTTTCAACCTATCCACACTCGCTTTCTCCCGGAGTGCTTATACCCAAAGTCGACAATCTGTCGATGTGTGTCTCCCACAGATCGACGGCTGGAAATCACTTCGGCTCTTCGGGCTTCGGGAGTTTCAACCTCTCCACACTCGCTTTCTCCCAGAGTGCTTACACCCGAAGTCAGCGATCTGTCGACACGTGTCCTTTCTCTCAGATCGACGGCTCAAACGGACTCTGGTACTTTGCCGATTTCCAAAGGAACTCGCGACTATCCACTTGGCAACTTTTCTAGGTCTGACATCATGACCCGGCCAATACCGATTTGTTCGTCGATCGACGGTTCACAGTGATTGCAGGGCCCCAACGTGCGCACTCTTTATCAGAGAGCTCAACCTCCGCAATCTGAAAAGTACTCGCCCAACTCGGTCTAATCGGGGTCGTTGATCTTCCAACCCGACGAGATCAACGATGTTGGTGAATTGCGGGCCATGAGCCAACACATCCGCTAATTTCACCTTCGCGCTCCGCAATGATTCCTAACCATCGATTTAATCGAGCGGCTCGTGTTTGATTCGTTAGCGCCAGTGGGTCTTTGAGTCGATCTGACGACTGGGATAGCTTCTCCTCCCGATGAACGGCTCACATCCATCTCCGCTGTCAGGTTCTTAAGTCATCTACGGCTCTTGTTACTCCGGTAATTTGGGTAACTGTGACTATCGTGAAGTTTGACATCTCAGAGCTTCAAACTCCCGAAGTTTCGAAGCCTTCATGAGCTAACTCCTTTTAGCGCAGGGTTCCTAGACCCAGGTCACATGGACCTTTAGATGACTCTCGGGCTATGAGCTCTACTCTTTAGCCGGGTTTTGACTAAGATCGTGAGTGTGAATTCAAGGTCTTCCAGACTACTGGTCTGAAGGAAACACCTTCCTAGTTCGCAACACCTTAAGTTTTGAAACTAGGCGGTGTAAACTCGTGAGGTTATCAAGACGGTAGCAGTGCCAAGAGGCTTGCTCCGATTCCGAAGCTGTGAGGTAGCTCCCTAGGGAAAACACCTTCGAGAGCTACACTGGGGCACATGGGAAAAACAGAAGCACAAGTCCTCAAGGAAAACAACGAATATACAAAATTTAACCTTTTCAGTGCAGAACCATTTACAGATAAGTAAATACATGCATGTAACTATTAATTCCCAATTCAACGCATAAAGTATGGAAACACTTATCAGAACCAGACAACGTGAAGCGACTGCTGGAGAGGGTGCTCGTTTCCACCCAACCATAGGCTCAGTCACTCCTAACGGATTTACCACTAGCCACCCCCGAGCTAGACCACGATGATTTTTGATTGGATATCTTCTTTCGGCTCAGAAATAGATAGGGACGAAGGTAACTCTCCTTCTCCCGTCTCAGTCTCTATTTCCTGCGATCAAAACACACTCTTTTTTTCACAATTCTTCCTCGAGTCCCAGAGCTTCTGCACTCTTCGCAGATTTTCCTCCCTGATCCCCACGCTTTTCGTTCTTGCCTTTCCCAGCAAGATTGCGTGTGGCCCGAATTTCCAGTCCTTGGTCAAGTCTAGAAGCCTTACAAATGGGCGATCTGCCCCATCCCCTCATTAACTCTTGAGGAGTTCTTCCCACCTACTAGCCTGACTGTAATTCATTCTTGGGTCAGAGGGTTGTTCTGATCCTGAGCAATTAAATCCAGCACAGTATTGTTTCGGTGGAGGTTAACGCAACCATTCCTGGTCCCCTCCACCATCTTTTCATTGCATTCGTGGTCTCTCTTAGCACATCCCCTTTCCAACAATCATGCAACACATATCCATTTTCTATTAAAATAACATAATTTACATTCATCGACCTTTAATACAAAGGTCCATCAAATCAAATATTCACACCTTTGAGTTTGCCATAGTTCCTTGGCCAATATAGTTATATTTACAAACTAGGGGAAACAGAGTGTTACAATTCCCTCCCCCTTAAAGGAACATCGTCCTCGATGTTCTATCTGTCAACATGATATGTATATACAAAAGTAAACAAAATCGGATATGCCTGTCTCATGGCATCCTCCATTTCCCACGTAGCCTCATCTGGGCCAAAGTGTTTCCATTGCACCATGACCTGTGCAATGGTTCGGTTCATGAGTGAGGTTTCCTTCCTGTCTAGTATGCATTGAGGTTCTGGCAGGAATTCTCCCTCCTGCTCCACCTGGATCACAGACCAGTCAATTATTAGATTAGAATCATGTAGATATTTCTTCAATAATGAAACATGGAAAACAGTATGTGCCTTTACTGTGGGAGGAAGTGTTAGCCTATAGGTTACAGGTCCCACTCTATCTAAGACTTCAAAGGGTCCACAATACCGAGGTGCCATCTTGGCACAAGCTCCCATTCTCAGGGAACTCTTCCTGGGTCTAACTCTGAGATAGACATGGTCTCCTGTCTTGAACTCTCTAGGGGTTCTCTTTCGGTTGGCGTAGCTCTTCTATCTATTCTGAGCAATTTTCAGATTTTGTTTTATCTGAACCACTTGTTGCTCCATTTCTTTCAGCATGTTCGGTCCGATTGAAATTCTATCCACTGGATTACTCCAACTGATGGGAATTTTGCACTGTCTACCATAGAGGGCTTCAAAAGGGCTCATCTTTAGTGACTCTTGTTAACCATTGTTGTAGGCAAATTCTACCAATGGCAGGTAGTCTTCCCACTTCTTAGGTTGATGCATTACATGCATCCTTAACATGTCTTCCAATATTTGGTTTACTCTTTTTGTATGTCCATTAGTTTGGGGGTGATAGGTTGTGCTAAACAACAGTTTAGTCTCAAGACCAGCCATCAAGGATTTCCAAAAGCTTGAAGTGAATTTTGTGTCTCTGTTGAATATAATCTCTCTAGGCATGCCATGCAGTCTGAATATCTCCTTCATGAAGATGTTGGCAATATCTATTGCCTTGCAAGTCGACTTGACAGGAACAAAGTGAGCAGACTTACTCAATTTGTCCACCACTACCATGATGGCATCATTTTACTTAGTCGATCTTGGTAATCCGGTGATGAAATCCATGGAAATGGTTTCCCATTTCCATTATGGAATTGGTAGGGGTTGTAACAACCCTGTTGGGTGTCGGTGTTCTGCCTTAACTTGCTGGCATTCTAGGCACTTTGCTAGATAGTCGGCTATGTCATTTTTCATTCCAAGCCAATAGAATTGTTTCCTAGTGGTCGTGATCATTTTCTGATATCCTGGGTGACCAGTATATGGTCTCTTGTGTAGTTCATCCATTATGAATCTCTTCAAGTCGTCACAGCTTGGAATATACAATCTCTTTTTGTAGGTCAGTAGGCCTTCATCGAGCATCTGATAGCCTTCATACTTTAGCCCTGTAGGCTCTTGCCTTAGGTATGAGGTCACGATCTTGAAGAATGCATCTGTTTCTTGTGCATTCATGATCCTTTCTCTGACATTCGTTTCACAGGTGCTTACTACTGCCAAGTGAATCGTTTTCATACTTCTGTTAAGGGCGTCTGCTACCCTATTTTCCTTCCCTTTGATGTGTTTGATTTCGAAGTCGAACTCACTAAGGAGAGCCATCCACCTAACTTGTCTAGAATTGAGTTTTGGTTGATCAAACAGGTGCCTCAACCCACAGTGGTCTATCATAAGTACAAATCTCCTACCTAGGAGGTAATGCCTCCACATTTTTAAAACGTGCACTATGGCGGCCAACTCTAGATCATGGGTCACATAATTGATTTCATGCTCATTCAATTTCCTGGACGCGTAGCAAATTACACGCCCCTCTTGCATAAGGACTCCTCTGAGTCCTTCCTTGCAGGCATCTGTACACACAAGGAAGTCATTATCAGGGTCTGCAATCTTTAGCACGGGTGCAAGGGTCAAAAGGTATTTCAGTTCCTTGAATCTTTCTTCACATTCTGATGTCCAAGTGAATTTAACCCCCTTTTTCTGGAGGGTCGTGATTGGACAACCAATCTTGGAAAATCCCTTTATGAACCTTCTATAATATCCCGCTAAGCCCATAAAGGATCTGATATCAGATACATCCTTTGGGGTAGGCCATTCCATAATAGATCTGATCTTGTCATGGTCTACTGCTACCCCTTCTTCAGAAATGACATGGCCCAAGTAATGCACTTGCTTCTGGAAAAAGTCACACTTGCTAATCTTAGCGTAGAGTTGATGTTCTCTTAGTACTTCAAGTACAAGTCTAAGATGTTCTTCATGCTCTTCTCTGTTCTTGGAGTAGATTAATATATCATCAATGAAAACCAATACAAATCTGTCGAGGAATTTGTTGAGTACATTGTTCATCAAGCACATAAAAGTGGTGGGGGCATCGGTTAGTCCAAATAGCACCACCACAAATTCATAGTGACCATACCTTGTCCTGAAGGTCGTTTTGTGGATGTCTTCATCCTTGATTCGGACTTAATGGTATCCAAACCTCAAGTCAACTTTTGAGAAAATGGAAGCACCCCCTAATTGGTCGAACAAGTCATCAATTCTTGGTAAGGGGTACTTTTTCTTTATGGTTGCCTTATTGAGTTGTCTATAATCTATGCACAGTCAGAGTGTGCCATCTTTATTTTTCACAAACAGGATTGGTGCTCCCTGTTGCCGTCCTAATGCACACTTGCAGACGTGAGCTAAGTCCTGCTCACTTAGTGTGCCCTCGGAGACACAATGTCTAAGTTCCTGCCCACACTGTCACCTTGGCAGGAACTTCTTCCTTCTAGGCTTACTCCTAGGGAAGCCAAGGGGGGTAGTCCCTAAGTTGCTAAGTTAATTTTACAGTTGAAGGTTCTAGGAGTTAGTTTAATTTTATTACAGGCCAAAGGTGAAAGACTAGCCTATAATGATCAAGCAGCAATGCAGAATGCAAGTCTAACTATATGACAGTCAGCCCTTTTCCTAAGTCAGCTAGACTAGTGCCTACTGTTGGGCAATGGGGTCGACTAAGGCTTGAAGGTGGTTAAGTACAGCAAGGTCAAACAAGTAAACCAGACCAAACACCCCAAACCACAAGCTGCAATGAATTACAAAAGAATACTAAGTATTTACAAGTGCTTACAGCATATACATGAGATACATGAATGTACAGATCCGATACACAGATATACAAGGTAACTACAAGATAAACCACTTAGATACAAAGGCACAGCTATGTAATCAGACATACAAGATATAAACAAGATGTACACAAGTATCCAATAATCAAGGCAAGTAGTGCCTCCCCAAGTGGGATACTCACTATCTGCCTTGTCCACACCACAAAGATAAGCAAGTAATCAGATATTCAACATTTAGATCAATTGCTCATGAAACATTAGAAAGATAGAACATATAGCTGCTGTAAATGAAACCATGAGATACTTCACATGTGTGT
>JASDQU010242714.1:75308-87997 GCA_032191745.1 Picea mariana
ATATCTGGCTTTTAGCTAGTGAGCCCAACATTGGGGGTTTTGAGGGTTTTGACTTAACAAACCCTAGAGGACGATTTGGTGGTGAAAGATTCCACCTAGCTTGTCCCAAGCTTGGTCTCGGAGATGCAATACTCTCCCACACCATTCTAGTTCCAGATATATTCAGTTGCAGGAGGATTCTACATCAGTTGCAGGGGCAGAGAGAGAGAGGGCGCACCAGCTAGGGCTTCTAGCAAGAGGGTCGCACCATTCATTGAGGGAGGATTCATCCTAGGAGATTGGCAGGGCTTTTTGAGATTCTATCACTTGGGTTTTCATTGCAGGGCCTTGGACATCAGATCTAGTCCATTCATGAGGAGTTTCAGGTGTTATTTGATTTATTAGATGCATGGGACGAATTGGAGGAGAGGAGCAAACTTCAGAAATTGGTTTCAGTCATTTGCTAGCTCAGATCTTCATCATTTCGCTTGGGACTTCACCAGGGAGGTAACTAAGCCCCGATCTATCATTTTGGAGAGTTTCAGGAGATTTGGAGAACTCATTCATCCAGGCCGAATTATTAGGGTTTCAGCCATCCAGGGGGGTGCACCATTCAGTGGAGGAGTTCATATCTACAGGGTTTGAGAGGGATCTTGGAGATTCGGGCACCTGAGTTGTTCTTGCCATCACCCGCTCTACTGTTTGGCATCTTTCTTGAGGTGATTGGACATCTTTGGCAGTGGGGTCGAATTGTTGAGGAGCTTCAGCTATCCAGCAGGACATGGCATTTGTCTTCATCTCTTATCCAGCGTTTGGAGGCTTATTTTGTATTATCGGGAGCTTTTTGTAGCAACTCTATTATCTATTTTCATAGCCATCTGTGAGCATTCCAGATCGACATCTCCATTGTAGTAGGTTCTTCTATCTTATGAATAAAAGCAGATTTGAGATGTTTTGGCTTGTCTATCATATTGCATATGGTTGAGGTATGTTCCATGGTTGTCTCTTCTTGTTATTTGCTGCAACATTCATATAAACACATCAGTAAACCCTAAGGCCGAAATCAAGAGGCCATTCAGCAAGTAAACACATCTAAACAAGTAGGACAACAAAGTGTTTGACGAAATACCTCACTCAGAAAAAGTTTTAAAAAGACACCAAAACCGTGATGATCTTGGCATAATGGCTTGGGATCATTACAGTAACTCTATAATTGTTAAAGATTTTTTTTTATTTTTGTGATTTCCTCATGAAAGTAGAACACATGGGGTTGAGGGTCATGTAAGTCTCCAATGATTTCAGCCTCTTTCCATGTCTCCCTCTTCATAGGCTCCAAGATTAGTATTGCCCTGATATGATGTTAAATTTCATATATGGATGCATACACACTATAACACAATAATGTGGAGAAAATAATAAATGCCACATATATTCATGATATGCTGCAGTAGGTACATACATAGGTGCCCGAGGTGGGCTACCCACAATTAAACAAGCCCACTCATCTAGTCTCCTATCATGACATCAATATATAGTGCCCCTCGGTTAGTTAAGGTGGCTACACCTAATTTCTAACCTAACATTATAATATAATCTTAATTAAATGTCACTTAACATATTAAGTGACTTGCATATACCACTCAATAATGAACATATTATATTTTGTGTTATATTCTAACAATTATTAGTAGCTTTGTCTATGCTAGCTTATAGGGAAGAACAATTTTTCGTAAATTAGGATCGCAACTCTGAACTCATGTGGATTGGATTCTTTCTTGATGTGCAACCATATTTAAGAACATGAGCTGGGTTGGGGAAAGCGGGGAGTTGCTATTGCTCCCAGTACGGTTTGAGTACTAAAAAAAGTGACATATTTTCCCTTTACAGGTCAGCTTGCCTCCACAAGGGGCTTGTTGATTGGGAGAAGCCGCCATGGTCATTATATTTGGCGGGTTGGTTACACATCCCTGTATAAAATGTATGGTTCCCCTCTTGATAGGTGGCTAGTGTTCCAACACTTTGTCAATGGAAGATTAATCAAGTTTCCATATTTAAGGACATAGCCTTCTTGTTGATGGTCATTGGTCGGCAAGCCTGGGTTTAGCTTGAGGAGCTGTAGATACCTCTCCTTTAATGGTAAGGGGCATTTCATAGTTGTAAACAATTTGCAATATGTTTGACAGTTCTGGAGTTATATTGCATTGGTTGCAATCATGGTTATTACTTGTAGCATACCAAAAGGATATATTTGTATTCTGCTTATTTTCTTGATTACTAATATGATTGAAATTTTTTTGTGGATATGTCTAAGATGCTTTATACTCTCTACTTTACTATACTGGACAATTTGTATGAGTCACCCCCATTTACTGTTCGAGGTCACCATGAACAAAAACATAGTTTCTTTCTTTCTTCTCTCTAAGCTGTAATAATTAGGGATGGGGTAATAAAAAATTTTCAGAAGCAGTCAAATTGCATACCAAGGCTTAAAATACTGTTGCTCCCTCTTTTCTTATTCCTATTCCTCTTCTCAGAGTCTTGCTTGTTGATGTTCTTAAATTCTAGAAAAGCTGGAAGGTTCTGCCTCAAAAATATACATGGGTTGGGAATGGTTCATAGGTATTATCCCAATTCCTGTTTATCTAGAGAATTATCTGGAATTTTGTTCTATATAGCTGCTATGAAATATTTGAGAAAACAGATGGCTTTTAGAAGTATCTAGTTTCTCTGTTTCCCATCTTTTGTTATAAGGTTGTGCCCTGTGTCCTTTTCAGCAAATGTGATTGTTGACCGCCTCTCCAACCAGGGGGTCAACTCCATGTGCCATGAAGAGATGCATCATCAGAGGCTCATTTGACGAAGACTATTTGGTTCTACAGGGCATTTTTGGCCTCAACACTTCTTTTTGTAACTGGAATTTCCACACCCTTGTGTGGGTCAATAATGTAATAGGTTTGCATTGGTCATAGTTAGGTTAGTTACCTTGGGATCGGTTCATTGGGAGAGTCCCTTTTACCGAGGGTTTTTTATCCTCAGGTTATCAATTGGGTTTTTTCAGCCTTATTGGTTTCCCTTGAGTTTTCCCCTCACACTTGCAATAATTCCTCTAAAGTGGTGAACGACGTTCTAATGGGCTTATCTCTTGGTAACTATTGTTAGGAAATGATATAAATGACCATGCAAGACATCTTAGAAAGTTTCGTGGAATTTATTCGAGTCTAGATTAGTTTTTTTTAATTAATTATTTTTTAATTAAATTTCCCTAAGTTTGGAGGTTTAATTATTTAATTAATTAATTATCTTTGAGCAAAAATTGTAAAAACTAGGTCTTTGGGTTTTTGATAGGGGTATTTGTGCTCAAAAGAAATGGAATTGCACCCCCTACACCCCTAGACCAAGTTTCAGCTCAGTTGGACAACTTTTGCTATGGGTTTGTCCACCCGGAGTGTCAGTGAGTCAAAAACAACAATTTTAATTGCTAAGTCCAAACATGGCAAAAATATAATTTTGTAATAATGAGTTAAAAGTGGATGTAAAGATGGATAAAGGTGAGAGAGATTTTTCCTAACCTTTTCCAACCCTCACATCACCCCCTCACTTAGCCATTAAGCAAAAACGTCACTTTTTCTAGAGTGGTGTGCCTTCCTTCTAGAAAGTCTCCAAAAAGTAAAATAATGATAAAAAAATGAATGGGAGACTTATGCTATCCATTGGCATGATTTTCCTAGCCTCCCACTACCCTTTTTGCTTGAGCCCAACACCTCACTGTTAATGTTTAAGCCATTATTATAGTTGTTTGCATTTCATTAGATAACAATAGCATAATCCAAAATCACTGAGAAATACACAATCACAAGACACACAACATTTATCCTAGGAAACCCTCTAGGGGGAAGAAAACCTAGCAAAACTTCTTTAANTGTTTAAGCCATTATTATAGTTGTTTGCATTTCATTAGATAACAATAGCATAATCCAAAATCACTGAGAAATACACAATCACAAGAGACACAACATTTATCCTGGGAAACCCTCTAGGGGAAGAAAACCTAGCAAAACTTCTTTAATATAGATAGCCAATACAATGCTAAGAGATCTCTTAAACTAATACAGAAAGTCCTCTCCCAGATATGCGCCACTCTCTATCTCCTTCTCCAACAGCAGATCCGAAACTTGTCTCTCAAAATGAGCAAGTGAGTTGTGTGTCTAAGTGAGGCGCTAGCCTCCTTATTTATATTAGACTGGCACGTGTGAAGTGTCTCTTCATTGGTAGGGCCAACTTCTCAAACTGGGTGGGTAAACCCACCTTTATTATATTTTTGGGCCTCTTTAATATCTGCTGGGGCCGACTTCTTATTCTGCCTATTACAATTGTCTTTTGACCAATCTGCAAAAGGGGATTTGGTCCTATTACAATAACCGACAAGATCAATCCACAATGGGGATTGATCCAATGAATAATATATCAAATAATAATTAGAATACTCTTTGCAGTTATATTATTTCAACACTCACAACTCATTTACTCCACTCCATTCCTCACCTCTCCCCTAAATGGTGCGCCCTCCTAGGAGAGTTATGCCCCCCTCATCTAGAAAATTCGTTTTTGTGGTTGGGCTCCCTTTCTCTTCCTTGGCACGCATCCCATAGCCTCCCACTACCTATTTTGTGTGATCCCAACACCCTACCACTCATCCACACCCTAGATCTACCTCACAAACCCTAGATGGTGCGCCCTACCCTTGGGATCTCCTCTTATGCTTGGTGTTGGATACTTGGCATTAATCCAAGAGGGGTGAGTTTGCCTCTCCAAGTATAAATAGATCCCTCTCCTCACTTCCTTTTTACCATATCTTGAGCTAATGTTATGCTACTTGATTTTCCTTTTTCTCTCTCTCTCTTACTTGTTCCATCTTTCTTCTATTCTTTGGCTCTTAGGGTTTTGGAGCAAGTATTTCTCCAAGATCCATTTCTTGAGTAATATAAAGGAGAAACTTTGGAGGATCATTGGAAGATTAACAAATATTTTCATTCTTGCTACATGTGAAGTAAACTTGTATGGTTTGATTTGATTTATGCATAGCCTAGATCTTGGGTAAAGTATTTTATTTGAGTAGATCTAACAAAGAGTATTCTTGTAGATCTATATATGTGAAGTGCTAGATAGGGTGCAAGTATTTCATCTTATTAGCACATTCCTCCATATTATCTTGGTATGCATAGATTTTGCTAAGTTTTTGCATGTTTGGCTTCAAGGGTTTCATTGGGAATGCCTCAAGGAAGAGTCCTCCCTTGAAACACACATAAGATCCTCTTTTCTCATTTTTTCTTGCTGTCCTTTCTATACATATTTCAGCTAACATTAACATAGTAAAGTGGTCATCTAAATCTATCTTTTCTATAAAAATTTCTACCAAAAATATAAATTTTTCTTCATCATTGCTTGTTGTGTGTAGCATTTCCAGAAAGTATACCTTGTTGGTTTTTGCAGGTTCAGATCTGGTTGAGAGGGTTATGCTACCCCAAAAACGTCCACACAACACTCCAAGACCCTTTTCTTCAAGTGGGTAACATTCTCAACCTTTCTCTTTACTTCTTCTAGCTTCTTGGGCATACTTTCTTCATTTCTTGCTGATTTTTAGTTGCTCATAGTGTGGGAGAAGGATTGGTATGGCCTACCTCCCACRTGTGAGTTTGGGTAAGATTTAACTTTGAGTTTTCTATCTCTAAATCACTCTCTCAAGCTAGCATGTGGGGTTAGTGAGCTTCTTCTCTTGCTTGCTTGCCTTGTTTGCTTCTTCTCTTGCTTGCTTGCCTTGTTTGCTTCTTCTCTTGCTTACTTCTCTCTCTTCCTTTCTTGGCCTCTTTCTTTCCAAGTTATCTTCTAAAGCTTAATAATTACCTACACTTTGGGAGAGGAATACCCCAATTTGTGAGGTTAGGGTTTTAATGTGCTTTTGATCTATTTATGCTTTAATGGTTTAAAATCATCTAGATCTAGATCTCTCACACATTAATCTTTAAGCTTAACCCCTTGGGGCATAATCAACTTACTTAGATCTATTTGCATATTTTAATATCTTTCAAGATCTATTTTGTTGCATGCTTTAATCCAACATACACTAAATGGTTTATGCATTAATGGTATAATAGGCAACACTTTCTTTCATGTTCTAAAATCTTAAGGCCATTTGCCATCACACTTAAGTTAATGGCTGTTGGATAAAGTTGATAGTGTAGGTACACACTTAAATCTTCAAGCTTCTCTTCTTAGTGCTTTGCTCTTAATGCTTTAAAACAAACATAAGATAAGTGGTGCAAGCTTGAGTTTTCCCTTCTCATTTTGGCAAGTTGTTCTTGCCCTTGTGATTTAGTCTTCTTTCATAGCAAGCTACATATGTTAATGATCTAGTGCATGGTGGCAAACTAAATCTTTATTTCAGCTATCTTTCAATGCTTTACATGTGTTAATGCTCTTTGTTTATAAGCTTAAGTAACACACTTAATAAGCTGAAGTAAATTTCGGCCTTGGCAATAAATCACCATTTTAAAGCATCATAAAATCACTAAAACACTCTAAAATACACCTAAAAGTCTAACCAATTGATATATCAACTTAATAGACTTAATAGGGTACCTTAGACCACTATCTTCACCATCTAAAACATGGATTGAGGAGGGAAACGGAAGGTGATAGGCCGGGGACGGTCTCACGGTGCGAATGAGCGTCCTTTCCGTAAAAACTCAATTCTTTGGGCTGATTATGACAGCTAGGGTGGGTCTCGTTGCTTCACTATCTTGAGCATCCAGCAACTATTTGGCAATCGGGGGAGGAGGCTTTGGTGAAACATCTAATAAGGGTAATAAAAATCTTTTCAATCTTAAAAAACCTTTAATCACTAAGTATTTAATAACCTTGGTTTAAATCGATATATCTTGTGGTTTAATACTTGTGAACCTAATCTCTAAATCTCTTAATACAAGTAGTACTTTGTGGTTAATTAAGTGTCATAATCATTGTGAAACACTTGTGCTTGAAATTTTAGATCTTCTAAGTTTTCTTTCATTTGTGAATGTTGATGTTGCCATTGAGGAGTAGTCCAATAGAGTAAGTGCTATTGGGGCATGCTTAGGCTTAATGTGTTGATGATGCTCTCGCCTTGATTTTCTTGATATCCTGCACACATATAACGTGATTAGCTTGTTGTATTGTATCATTGTATATCTAACATTCGTTATTGTAAGTATTGGTATATTTATTCTTTTGTAAGTAACTTGTAATTCTATTGTAACGAAACACCATTTAATTGTAGTTGACCCCTTGCCCAACCTTAGGCACTAGTCTTAGTTGACTTAGGGAAAGACTTGCTTCACATACTAACTCTTGCATCTTGCATTGCTGCCTTAGCATCATAGGTTAGACTCCCCCAAAACCTTAACAAATTAAAATCAACTCCTAGAACATAAACGCTAAATCTTATCTAGTAACTAGGGTCTACCCCCCTTGGCTTCCCTTGGAGTAAGCCTAGACGGAAGAGGTTCCGGTCAAAGTGACAACGTGGGCTGTGAACCTAGGCATTGTGCCTCCAAGGACACTAAGTGAGCCGGACTTAGCTCACGTCTGCAAGTGTGTATAAGGACGGCAACAATGATCATATACATTCTTTTATAAACATCACCTTTTAGTCACTCACATCCTTTTTTTCCATGCAACTGATTTTATGTATAATAATGGACAGAATCATATATGCACATAGCTGCAATATATTTTCAGATCTGTGGAAATCATATGTGAAACAAATAAGGAGCAGTTGTGTTAAGCCTTAAATAAAAAAATAGCACAGTAAAATCAAATGTATCTCCTTTTGGATTTATAGTCTGCTGTCAATCTGTGTTATTTTGAGTGAGCAGTTAACTTTTTTTTATGCTAGGAATGACAATGATCTGGCATCTGGATCATATACTTTCTAAGAAAACTTTGGGATACCAAGGAACTTTGATTCTTGCTATATGTGGCTCACTCAAGGACATTGATTACAATTATGAAAGAAATTGGTGTGCCTTGCCTGTTTAGTCTCATTTTTTTTCTTGATTGTGTGGCAGATTGTATTGGAGATGATTGAACTTCGAGAATTAGATACTGCAAGAGCTATTCTAAGGCAGACTCAAGCAATGGGTTTCATGAAGCAGGAGCAGCCTGAGCGCTATCTACGCCTGGAACACCTTCTAGTTCGCACATATTTTGATCCTCGAGAGGTAAATGATAATTTTAGTCATCTAAATTTTAGCTTGCTCATTTTCATTTTATGTTTTCTTCGCCACAGTTGTGAATGACAAAGATACAGTTTAATATTTTAAATACTAATAAAATTCAAGGTGAAAGACAATGTTTTCAGCTCCAGTTCTAGTGAATTTGGGCTAAGATTCGCCTCTTGCACACTTTAGTGATCCCTTCTCTTCTTTATGAATGTCAGGTTTAGAGCACTTATGTGATGCAAACAGGTTGGAACCTCATTTAGCGGGTTCTTGTAACTACATTGCTGAAGCATATTCATGCCAAGAAAATGATTCCACATTTAATCATCCTAATTGAGTTTGGTGCTAGCTCTCAGTGATTTTCTACCCTATGGCATGTTGTACAAGATCCTGTGTGTGGCCGACTCCCATTCAGGCTGCAACATGTATTCTTGTTTTTCTCTCCAATTTTGAAAGCAACTTGCTAGCTAAGGTTTTGGATCGTGTTTGCAACTTTGCATGCAAGGGTCTGTTCTCTTCTCCAGTAGTTAAAATTTGATATAGAGAAGTCCCCATTCCAGACTTCTCGAGAATGCTCTGTTAGAATTCCACTTCTACTTCAGGGGGGCACGAGGTACATATCACCATAGCCTATACTTATTTTGGGGTCCAATTCATTGGTCCCAAATTCAGCCCAAGACCTACTGCCAATCCTGACTCAGCAAGGGTTATGAGTCTCTTTGTCGGAGTATAATGCTATGGTATAACTCATTGTAATGGAGTCACGTTATTTGAGTGTCACTATATTAAATAATCATAATGATAGGCATCGAGTTTAATATGTGACATTAAGAAACATCTGATGTGTTGGGATCTTTGTGGATGACTTTAGCCCATGAATTTTGGTCAGCAAATCAATGATTTTCTATCAATGGAAATTGAACTTTTTCCTGTCATAATTTCACAAATAACTACAGGAATTTTGAGTATTATTTCATTGGGAAACATGACCCACAATCCATATCTAATGCTTACTAGCCACATCCTTGGAATATCTAGTGGTATATTTATCTTTTAGAGATAGAATAGAAAAACCTATCGTATAAGACTTAAGTTTACTCATCAATTTTAATTCAGACATTAACAATTTGGAATGTTCTTGTCTATACATCAAAATTTGCAATAAAATGATGAAATAACTCCATAGATATCATGATATTTGGTATAGAACATGCCTGATAAATTCCATTGTATATCCATTTTGGTGGATCAACATCATGCACATGGATCCACACTTCATCATCCAGTGTGGGCATTGTATTTGGAATGCAAGTATCAACAATTGTCTGTGTTTCCTCTTGCATCCTTTGCCACTTAGGTTGTGTGGCTCTCTCTTATGAAGTTATTAGTGATGGAAATTAGGGAATAATTTCTTAGAGAACTAACGATTATATCATTGCATATGCTCTATGCACTCATCACCTTAAATGTTTGAGTTTAGAACATAGGTTCCTATTCTACATGTATATGACCAGACTTAGCAATTTTTTAGCTAAGTGGTGTTTGAAATGCATTAATGTTGTAGGCACTTGATTATACCATACAATCATTAGTGTGCACGGGTGACATGCATGTATGTGATGTACATTGCCATACCTTATAGTTATACATCGTTGATGTGAGTCTCAGAAGTAGGCATATCAAAGAGATTTTATGAAGTGCGTTATCTTGAATTTAATATCACGGACAAGCAATTGAGTTGGCAAAAGTAGAATGATAAACTTTGGAACACTGGTGCCCCCATAAAGCGAGCATTTCCTGTAAATTTTCAGGCACTAGGTGACTGCTGTCCTATGTTTCTCTTAATTAAATAAATCAGATTTGAACTTTATTCAACCACAGAAATCAATATTTCTTAACATGCAGCAATCACACATATAGCTGGAAATAAACAGTGGAAACATAAAACACAATACACAAAGTCTGTCCTTCAAAATCAATTTATCATTAAATACTCCAAACTTACAAAGACACCTCAAAAAAAGGTTTTCTGCCTGCTGATAAAGAAAACTGCAAAACAGATCTGAGAATCCTGCTGAACTGATGTGTCCATACGACTGTATGGCCTATCTGTATGGCTGTATGGATCCACATGGAATTGTCCGTACGACTGTATGGAATCACTGCTGCACCTCTATTCTTCAACCTGCAATCACCGCAGATTGATCCTCTCACTGCTGCACTGCTTTCTCTCACATTCATTCTCCTTGAAGAATGAATGTGTCTTTATCCTCTATCTTGACTTGCCTTTATACTTTAGCTGAAATCCTAATCTACCAAAACCCTAATATCTCAGTGAGATCAACGGTTGAGATTAGTCTAAATTACTAATGCATTAAAAATGCACTTTATTAGACTCAACAACTAATTAAAAGACTTTCACTTTATAAATAAAGTGAATTACAAAAGAGATTTGACTTGGATGACTTCACTCGCGTTTGACACAACCTGTGTGGAAGTTCTGATCGGAGCTACAAACATCAACACTGTGTCTTAGTGAGGAAGGAATTCTACACCAATCCAAGTTTGTCCCTAAATGCTTCAAACTTCCCTTTTGCTAAGGGCTTGGTTAGACTATCAACAACATGCTGATCTGCGGGTACATACTGGAGCTTCACTGCTCCTTTTTGAATCCTGTCTCAAATGAAGTAATACTTGATCTCTATGTGCTTGGAGTTGTCGTGAAATATTGGATTCTTAGAGAGTTCGATACAACTCTAATTATCACAATAAATAATTGTGGCATCCAACTCCTGATCAAATAATCCCGCTAGTAACTTGCAAAGCCAGAGGGCTTCACAACTAGCCGTACTAGTTACCATCTACTTTGCCTTTGCTAAGCTAAGTGCCATTGAAGTTTGCTTCCTGTTGAACTAGGATATCATCGCCGATCCCAAGCTAAAGCAACATTCTGAGGTGCTCTTCCTGTCTATTGCACTGCTTGCCCAATCTGAGTTTGTATACCCCTGCAACTTCTCCTCACTATCTTCAAGATATCTGTAATATTGCCAACCAAATTTGACATAAAAATCAGATCTAACTGGTTGAGAACTTTTGTAGAGAACGGAATGGATCTGATGTAGAATTGTGAGGGAGGGATCTTTCACCTCCGTGACCAAGCTTGGATCAGGTTGGGTGGGATCTTTCATCACCGAGCTGATCTCTAGGGTTTGTTCAGTCAAAACCTTCAAAACCCCCAAGTGCATGGGCTCTCTAGCAAGAAGCCAGACATCAAAATGACAATCAACATAATGAGAGAATAGAGGCCCCTATCTCTCTTTTATACCCCGGTTCACCTTTTATCTCCAAGTGACTTTTACTTTATTTTATTATTTCTTAATTAAATCACATTATTAATTAATTAACCATTTTACCTCCAAAAAGTGATTTATCCATCCTTATGGCTTCTCCGGCCATTGAAAGTCACTTCCCATCATCTTATCTTGTAGTGCTATTCCTCCCGATTCCGATAAGCTATTACACTAAGAGGTTCCTCCAAGTATTATGCTCAATATGACCTTAGTGAATTTAATTAAAATATAACCCAAAATAACTCAAAATTATGGAAATCGTCGGAATGCAATGGAACCAAAGCCAAGCTRTGCGGAATGAATCTTGATGATGAAATATGATGAAAGATGCAATCCGAGCCTAATAAAACCCCTCAATAGCTCCTATACTCGCTATCACACCCATTTGGCTACTCTAGTCAGCGTAACACTCTGTAATATAATGYTGTCCAAAAGTAGGGACATTACAATCCTCCCTGCTAGAATATTGCTTTTCCTCAAGCAATAACCTAATYCCTCTAACTGTGGTACCGGGGTCCCATATCCACCTGTGTGATCCAAAGCAGAATCCCCTTTGCTTGTCCTCAAGCAATAATTGAACCCCTCTACATATGGTACCGGGGTCCCATATCCACCCGTGTGATCCAAAGCAAAATCCCCTCAAGATGTGGCCCCTTCAAATGCTCACCACGCATGATATCCAAACGGTCCTGATGAGTAATATGATCATGTGCAATAGGTCCTCGATCAACTCCTCAAGCGACCATCCTACTCGGATATCAACACGATTGAACACTAAACTAGCAAGCACTCCAATCCCTGGATCCCATACCAAGATGTGAACTGCAATGCCCTGTGGAGTGTAGTCCTGTGACATATTGACACCATGAATCTCCTGCAAAAAACACCCGGCCTCAACCCCAGAAGGATTTGACCTCCAAGACCATGCCAAACCCAACACGACCTCCTCCAACTGAACCTGCTGTTGCCATAGTGAGGTACTACAAGACCTCAATGAATCACCATCAAGTGACGTGCTCCCCTCAATACTCAAGCTCAATGGAAAATCAAAGTGACTTTCCTCTGCAAAGATCCACTCGCCTCCATCAGTCAATGAAATGTCCAT